>ML786532.1:57011-90177 GCA_009831015.1 Picea engelmannii | reverse complement strand
CCAACCCCAACATTTGGAATTTTTTTGATCAATTCTCTTATTAATCTAGGTCGTTGATCTCTCATTCAAAAATGATATTGACCATTGATCTGATACAACTTGCCATCAGACGAAAATGAATCCAGACTGTTGATTTGTATCATTTACTCAACTGTCGAAAATGAATCTCGATCGTTGATATTCTCAACCTTCCAAACGAATAAAACCTTATAATAATTTAAATTTGTCAAAGTGGATCTAGGTCGTTGATCGCGAGATCAAACATGATCTCGGTTGTCGATTGACCAAACTCCTTGCTACTCTACAATGACCATTAAAACATTAAATTCGACCATTCCAAGTCAAATTTAACTTTGCAACTTTTCATATTGGCTCCATTGAACCTCTTAAACAGTTTAGAGTCCTTTAAACTTGATTTTTTCTCACAAATTTGGGGATTTTGCTACGATTTTTCTCTGTTTCCCCCCAAATTCGTCACAAACAAATCTGTAACAATGAATTTCCTCAATTCACATGCGTTCTTGTCCCATACAAGACCAATGTTTGAACCATAAGCTCTGATACCATAATGTAACATACCCCAACTCAATTGAGGTCCATTACGTGCAAAAAAATCAAAATTTATTGCTAACTAAAATTCTTGTAGCTTCTAGCTACGAATTACAAATGAATTTAGCTATTGTCTAATACGATTAAATTAATGCATCTGCAACATACTAAAATGAACATTAATGTATCTTGAAATAAATTAATACAACAACATATATTCTTTCTCAATAACATAATTAATACACAACATTTTAACTCATAAATATAAGATAGAAACATATAAAACACTTATCTTTTGATTATGTTGTGCAACCATATGCTTGGGACGGATGTTCCACCCAACCATAGACTTTCTGTTCCAAATATCAACAAAAAATCATCATTGAGATGAGGCTAGTAATCCACGAGGGTGGTCTCTCATTTTCCACTCACAAATCATAAAACTCACAACCCATTGATATTCTCCTACCACTATCCCGATTTTACACTAGCTCTCTTCCTCTCAACCTACCCAACCCAAGGAATGTACCCATTCATCGATATCAATCCCTTGAGTGTCCCATTCATTTATCAGGGTCTCTCTGGCACATGCAACCATGAATCTCTCAGTTGGGAACTCAAGGGAACTCGCTGCTAGGAAAACTACAAGCAAACACCAACAAACACTTACTGTTTGAATGAAACTCACTCAGGAGTTCACTCTTCAGGCTTGACAACCTGGATCTTTAGTCTTAAGCTCCAAAATTCTCCAAATACACTCTATATTTAACTTAAATTCACCCTCCATGGCTGCTTTATCTCCCAACTCTCTTTCATGCTCTCTACCTACTGTTCATGCACAAAAACTGATTGTCTAAAACTGCTGTAACAAACCATACGAATTTCCTCTCCTTTGGTTGCCTTTCTTGACTCACACACTTCCCCAAGATGATTGTACTCAACCTCCCATGCTCCCAATAACTATGGGATGTGACTTCTCACACCCACCCTCTTACAGATATTCAATGATTGGCTTTGGGGGAACTCAATCAAAAAATAGAGTTTAATACATAGTCATAATGAAATTCAAGAATGTGGGTTGGATTAATAGACATGGGTAATTCCCCCTTTGGACCCCTCTCTAAGGAATTCTCCTAGAACCTCCCCTCTCTTGTGGATTAATTTATCCCCCATCTCTGTCCATGTCCCCTTAGCAACTGACATCAATTTTATAAATTAAAATTCAAAAATACAATTTGCACATTACATCACTTGGACATAACCACACATTATATCTATATTAAGAATTAATTAAATTGGGGATTATATGATGCATCCCCCCTACCTCAGCAGGGTCTGTCGACCTCCCGGTCACTGGATCATTCTCCTTCCTTGAGCTGGAACAACTCTTTGATTCCTGCTGAAACCTCTATTAAACAAATCCACATGTCATGTTATTGAAACCTGCTTGTGCGTCTGAGCACCAAGTGCGAGTTTCACCCCCCCACGTGATCACCAACTGTGACCACATGCCTTATCCAATATACACTTGTCGCGGTTCACGACTTTAGGACTCCAACGTTCGAGCCACCCATACTCTCCCACTCTCAAATCCCGAAAGGGATTAACGAGCCCTAGCTCCCTCCTTATCTCTGGCATGTGACCCTTCCTTCATACGAGCATGGTGCTATGACCCGGTCTACACCCATAGGTTGTTTCACGTTTCACGATTTCAGGATTAGTGGTGTAATGAAAACCCAACACCCCAACCTATAAAACCCTGAATCCCGATTCCTCTCCAGGGCCAGATCCGACGGTCTTACGTCCTCCTCGATCAACGCCATCGATCGTTTCGCGATTTCACGAGTCGGGACTTCACGTCTCACGACTCCTCCTTCCTTCAAACTCTCGGATCCCTAAATGCCGATCCTTGAAATACCGAAACTCCTCCTGGACGATCAACGGTCCAGATCTCTCCTGGATCAATGACCACGATTATGTCGCAATTTCATGAATCATGAATTTGTTCAGTCCTGCCCTTTGACTGCTCTTAGTTGCGAGTTAGCGAAACACTGCATGACTTCCACATGTTCCTCCTTAGATTTCTTCATCGACTGGCATGTGTCCTCCTCGATATTTGACGATTTGAGTTCCCATTAGGATTTCCCGTGTCGCGAGTTCGAAGGGGTTTCCACCTCTGTTCCTCCGAACACCGAAATGCCGAAATCCTCCTTTGGGCACGAAACATTGAGGTTCGCACTGCTTCTACAGATCTGATGGATATCAGTCCTCTATGCTAGATCTAACGACCGTGGTGCTCCTCCTCTTGAGTTTTTTGTCTCTCATATTTAGAAAATTTTCTAAGTGTTGAAGGTCTCAGTCTTCAGCTCTTCTCTACTGAATATCTGTGCGCAAACGCTCTGTCCTTTCTGAGCTTCGTCATTTTGAAGATTCGATCCTCTACACACACCTTGCGTTCGAGGATTTCAAATAACTCAGATTCAAGGAATTTTCTTGAAAATAAAATACCTTATGCCCACCTGGTGTTCTCTTAGGTTGTTCCTTCAAAACTTGGTCACTTCTAGCCTCTGTGCACTCCTTGCACCTGGATCCTCAAGTTCCCTCTTTCTTCTCTTTCCACCCTTCTCTCTAATTCGTTCTAAGACTCAGTCAACGCACACCTTGTGTTTGCGAATGCACACCTTGCATACACTGTTCAGAAGAGAAACGATTGGAATTGATCCACTTTCATTACAGGTTCATACAGTCGTCCTATCAAACTTTCATACATGAATTATAATGAAACAAATACCACATACAAAATGAAGCATTCATGCAATCACATTTAGATGAACACAGTCCAGTTTGGGACAATTTTCGTCTGTTTTATTCATTCATAAAAATGAAAATTACATAGAGTTTCTGGTATACTCTACTCTGCTCTACTAATATCCCCACTACTACTCATCCATACTGACCTATTACAATGCGATTTCAAAATCCATCTAAGGACCGACTCCCTAATCTCTCTCATCTTGTTCTGAAATCTATCATTTCAACCTTTTAAAACTAACACCTACTCAGTCCTATTACAATAAATGCTAATTACTATCAGACAGAGTCAACACTCCATGTTTGCAGTTCTTACAGTCCTTAGAGAATTTACAAACAAATTACAATATTCAAATTGCTCAACAAAATATCTCAACAAGCCAATTAAATTATGAGTTAATGCTCGACCTGAAATTCTAGTTTTGCGAAAATGTCCTCTGTTTTCCTCCACGTGTGCGCTGTCGTCTTGAAGGCGATGCTCCTGCATCATACTCCTCTGGTTAAAAAATTTCCATGGACTCCTGTCCATGAGATCTTGTACTGTCTTTCCATGTTTCAAAATATCAGGTTCTGTGACCCAACTTGCATCTTCCATTGGGTGATCTTTCCATTTCACCAAATACTCAGGGTATGTCTTTCTTCTGGTTTTCTTTCCATCCCTCCGTTCGATGATTTTCTCCATCTGAGGTTTTCTGCTGTGGGCAATTGTTCTTCCCACAAAATTTATTTCTGATCATCTGATTCTCCTGCTTCATCTCTCCTGTAAGGATACAAGTCTGCAACATTGAATATCGACGATATCCCAACATTGTTTGGAAACTCAATCTCATAAGCATTGGCTGCGAATTTTCTGAGAATCCTGTATGGTCCTATCTTTTTCATATTTAACTTGTTATATGTTCCCCTTGGAAACCTCTCCTTTCTCAAATGAGATAAAACCTCATCCCCAACTTCAAATTGAACTTCTCTTCTCTTTTGATCAACTCTGCTCTTGTATTTCTGGCTGCTGTCTTGTAGCTGCTCTCTGACTCTGTCATGGAGTTTCTTCATTTCTGTTGCAAAATCTTCTGCTCCAACACTTCTGAACTCATTTTGATTCATATATCTCAACTCTGTAACCTCTATTGGTTGTATACCCTCTCTTGGATGTATACCATACACAATTTCAAATGGACTTTTTCCTGTCCTCCTGTTCACTAAATTGTTGAACGCAAATTCTGCCTGTGCTAGAATCTGATCCCATTGTCGACCTTGCTCGGTGAACAAACTTGTCAATAAGTTTTTGAGACTTCTGTTCACTACTTCAGTTTGTCCATCTGTCTGAGGGTGATATGCTGATCTAAAAGATAAGTTTGTCCCTAGCCTCTTCCATAGAGTCCTCCAAAAGTGTCCTACAAATTTGGTGTCTCTGTCTGAAACTATGCCCCTCAACAATCCATGTAGTCTTACTACTTCTCTGAAAAATAAGTTGGCGATGTGTGTGGCATCACTTGTCTTCTGGCATGGTATGAAATGTGCCATTTTTGAGAATCTTTCTACCACAACAAATATGGAATCACTCCCCTTTTGAGTTCTAGGCAATCCCAAAACAAAATCCATAATGATTCAATCCCACGACCTCTATGGAATAGGTAATGGCGGATACAAACCAATGTTTTATTGTCTTCCTTTTGCATATTGACAAATTTTGCATTTGTTTACAAACTTCTTCACTTCTTATTTCATGCTTGAACAATAATATGAATTTCTTAGTTGTGCAAATGTCTTATCGCGACCAAAGTGTCCAACTAAACCTCCACTGTGTTTCTCTTTCAATAGGTTGTCTCTCATTGAGCACTTCCGAATGAATAATCGAATCCCATTGAACAATAATCCATCCTAAATCAAATATTTAGTCCATGGGATTCTGTCTCCCAATAAAGGATTCTTGCATGTCTCGTAAGCTTCTTTGAAATCTGCATCTTCTTTATACATTTCCTTGAGGTGTTCGAACCCCAAGGTCTCCACCTGGAATTCCTGTACAATCAGACTCCTTCTGCTCAAAGGATCTGTGACTTTGTTAGCAGTTCCAACAATGTGCTTAATAACAAAAGTGAAATTCTGCATAAATTCTACCCATTTTTCATGTTTCTGATTCAACTTTTCTTGCCTAGTAATAAATTGCAAAGCATGATTGTCACTGTACAAGACAAATTCTTTAGGAATTAGATAGTGTCTCCATTTTTTCAAAGCTTGAATCACCGCATAAAATTCCTTGTCATACATGGAATACTTTTTCTTGGCATCATTTAGTTTCTCACTGAAATAAGAAACTGGCTTATTGTCCTGGCTCAAGACTTCTCCAATAGATAATCCACTTGCGTCACATCTCACCTCAAATGTTTTTCCAAAATCTGGTAAGACTAGAATTGGCTGCTTTGTGATTTTCTCTTTCAACACTCTGAAACCTTTTTCAACTTCCTCTATCCAACTGAAGGACTTGTGTTTCTTCTTCACAGTATCCAGTACGGGTGCACATATGCCACTGAAATTTCTAAAAAATTTCCTATAAAAACTCGCTAGCCCATGAAAAATTCTTACCTCAAATATGTTGCTCAATGACGAACATTCTCTAATTGCTCTCACCTTTTCTGGGTCCATCTTCGATTCATTTGAAGAGATTACGAAACCCAAATATATGAGCTCCTTCTTCACAAAAGAACTCTTCTTCAACTTTATCAACAATTTCTCTTACTGCAACCTTTCCATCACTGATGTCAGATGTCTTCGGTGTTCTTTCTTTGTTTTGCTGAAGATTAGTATGTCATCTAGATATACTTTGAAAAATTTACAGATGAAGTCCTTCAACACTTCATTCATCAATCTCATAAATGTGCTCGGTGCATTTGTCAACCCAAATGGCATGACCAACCATTCAAACAATCCTTCGTTCGTCTTGAATACTGTTTTCCATTCATCTCCCTCGCTCATTCATATTTGATGATATCCACTCTTCAAGTCTATCTTGGAAAAATAGCTTGCGTCACTCAGGCAGTCCATCAAATCATCCATCCTCAGTAAAGGAAATATTTATCTAATGGTTATCTTGTTGATGGCTCTAGAATTTGTACACATTCTCCATCCTCCATCTTTCTTTGGACTTAGTACAGTCGGTACTGCACATGGGCTTAGGCTTTCCCTGACTAACCCTTTATCCAACAACTCTTGGACCTGCTTTTTGACTTCCTCATCTCTCTAGGTGTCAACCTATAAGCTTCTTTATTTGGTAAACTATCTCCTGGAATAAGGTCAATGTGATGGATTATGCTCCTAATGGGTGGCAATGAGTGTGATAACTCATCCACGACTATATCAACAAAGTTTTCTAACAGTTCTTGGATTTCTATAGGCAAATCTTCTACAAAAGTATTTGTAAGGATAACTCTAGGCTTCCTCACTACAACAAACTTCATTTTTTTCTCCTTCTTGACTTCTTTTAAGAGTTCCTTCCCACTCATGAGAAGTATACTTGAACTAGCTTCTATCTTTTCCTCTTTATCCTCTATGGGCAACAACATATGTGTCCTACAATTCCTTTCCAGGGTATAGGTATTCTTTCTTCCATCATGAATAACCTTTCGGTCATATTGCATCGATCTCCCCAATAAAATATGACAGACATCCATATGAATTACATCACATAATATTTCATATTTGTATCCTCCTATTTTAAATTCAACTTGGCATTGTTGACTTACCATGACTTGATGTCCTTTATACAACCACGATACCTTGTATGGATTTGGATGTGAAATTGTCTTCAGTTCAAGCTTTTCCACCATCTTTGTGGATACCAAATTGTCAGTGCTCCCACTACCTATGATTACCTTGCAAACTCTGTCTTTCGTCTTGCAAGCAGTTATGAACAGGCTTGTTCGCTGAAATGGTTCTTCTTGTTCCTTTTTTTAGTGTGAGAAGAACTTTCCTCATCATGAGGTTCCTTCCTCCTTCTGCTTCTTTTGCTTCTACATGATTCTCTGCTTCAACAACGTGTTCTTCTCCGCCTTCTCTTTTTCTATCAGGACATTCCCAATATTTGTGCCCCTCTTTTCCATAGGTATAACACTTAACTATGCCTCCTCTGGCTCTTCCTCTTCCTCTACCTCTAGGAAAAGAACTTCTTTCTCCATGCTGTCCTTCTTTGGAACTTCCACCCTTCTCATGGTGACTATGCTGTTTTTCATCTTCAGGCTTCGACTTCTGGAACTTCTCCCTGCTGGTTCTCTTAGCTCTGCTTCGTTGGCTTTGCCTCCTGGCTAAATTTTCCTCAGCTTTCAAGGCTGCTTGATAGGCATCCCCGACTTTACTGACAGACATCATGCTGATCTCCTCTTGAATTTCATATCTCATCCCATTTATGTATCTGGCTGTCTTCTCATCTTCATTCTCCTTTTGACCAGCAATAATGTTCAATCGGTAAAATTCTTCAGTGTACTGCTTCACTGATAAACCTCTCAGTTTCAGGTTTTGAAATCCTTTGTAAAGATTGATCTAATAATCCTTCGGGACAATTTTGGATTTTATCTTAGCTACCATGCTATCCCAGCTTTTAATTTTCTGCTTACCATTACTTTTGCGTTCGGCTTGTAATTCATCCCACCATAACACTGTATGGCCTTTCAGTCTCGTCACTGCATGCTTCACCATCTTGTCTTCTTCGATATCTTTGTAATCAAAGTATTTGTCTATATCATGTACCTAATCTAACATTTCTTCAACTTCCAAATTGCCTTCATACATAGGTACCTCTATCCTTTCTTTGGCTCCTATTTTTGAAACAACTTTTCTCAAGCGAGCTTGTGCAACGTCCTCTACATCATGTGCTTCGCCTTGTGCTTCTTCTTCGCTCTAAAATTAACTGATATCACCAGGGTTTGGTGCTCTTCTCTGTGCTATCTCCATGGCATCCAACCTCATTCAGAGTCTCCTCATTTCTTCTTCCATTTCTGCATTCGCTCTACGTCTTCTAGGCGACATGACTTCACTGCATCACCTACAAACATAAATTTTAAAATTCCTTTGATACCAAAAATGATAACAACTTTCCTCCTTTCCCTTTGTTTGTTGTTTGCAAACAAACCTGAATTAGGCTCTGATACCACATGATGCAACCCCCTACCTCAGCAGGGTCTGCCGACCTCCCGGTCACTAGATCGTTCTCCTTCCTTGAGCTTGAAAAACTCTTTGATTCCTACTGGAACCTCTATTAAACAAATCCAAGGGTCCTGTTATTGAAACTCACCTGTGCATTTGAGCACTAAGTGCGAGTTCCACCCCCCCACGTGATCACTGACTGTGACCACATGCCTTATCCAATAGGTACTCGTCGCGGTTCATGACTTTAGGACTCCAATGTTCGAGCCACCTAGACTCTCCCACTCTCGAATCTAGAAAGGGATTAATGAGCCTTGGCTCCCTCCTTATCTCTGGTGTGTGACCCTTTCTTCATATGACCATGGTGCTATGACCCAGTCCACACCCATATGATGTTTCACATTTCGTGATTTTGGGATTAGTGGTGTAATGCAAACCCAACACCCCAACCTCTAAAACCCTGAATCCTTATTCCTCTCCAGGGCCAGATCCGACGGTCTTATGTCCTCCTCGATCAACGATGTCGATCGTTTCGTGTTTTCACGATTTAGGACTTCACGTCTCACGACTCCTCCTTCCTTCGAACTCCTGGATCCAAAAATGCCGATCCCCGAAATCTCGAAACTCCTCCTAGACAATCAATGGTCCAGATCTCTCTTGGATCAATGACCACGATTACGTCGCAATTTCGCGAATCATGAATTTGTTTAGTCCTACCCTTTGATTGCTCCAAGTTGCGAGTCAGCGAAACACTGCCCGACTTCCATGCATTCCTCCTTTGATTTTTTCACTGACTGACATGTGTCCTCCTGGATATCTGACGGTCTGAGTTCCCGTCGGGATTTCTCATGTCGTGAGTTCGAAGGGGTTTCCACTTCTGTTCATCTGAACGTCGAAATGCCGAAATCCTCCTTTGGGCACGAAATGTTGAGGTTTGCACTACTTCTGCAGATTTGACGAATGTCGGTCCTCTGTGCTAGATATAACGACAACGATGCTCCTCCTCCTAAGCTTTCTGTCTCTCATACTTAGAAAATTTTCTAAGTGTCAAAGGTATCAGTCTTCAACTCTTCTCTACTGAAGATATGTGCAAAAATGATCTGTCCTTCCTGAGCTTCGTCCTTTTGAAGATTTGATCCTCTACACACACCTTGCATTCGAGGTTTTCGAATAACTCAGATTCGAGGAATTTTCTTGAAAAGAAAATACCTTACGCCCACCTGGCATTCTCTTAGGTTGTTCCTTCGAAACTTGGCCGCTTCTAGCCTCTGTGCACTCCTTGCACCTGGATCCTCAAGTTCCCTCTTTCTTCTCTCTGAACCCTTCTCTCTAAGACCCAGTCAACGCACACCTCACATTTTTGAATGCACACCTTGCATACATGGGTCAGAAGAGAAACGATTGGAACTAATCCACTTTCGTTACATGTTAATACAATCATTCTCTTGAACTCTCATACAAGAACGAGAATGAAACAAATACCACATACATAATGAAATATTCATGCAATCACATTTAGATGAACACAATCTAGTTTGGGACAATTTTTGTCTGTTCTATTCATTCATAAAAATGAAAATTACATAGCGTTTCTGGTCTACTCTACTTTTCTCTACTGATCTCCCCACTACTACTCATCCATATTGATCTATTAGAATTCGATTTCAAAATCCATCTAAGGACCGGCTCTTTGAGCTCTCTCGTCCTTTTCTGAAATATATCATTTCAACCTTTGAAAAATGACACCTACTTAATCCTATTACAATAACTGCTAATTACTATCAGACAGAGTCAACACTCCATGTCTGCAGTTCTTACAGTCCTTAGAGACTTTACAAACAAGTTACAATATTCAAATTGCTCAACAAAATATCTCAACAACCCAATTAAATTATGAGTTAATGCTTGAATTGAAATTATGGTGTTGCGAAAATGTTGATCTAGGTGGATATCGGTGGCCACCCACCTTTTTCGACTGGCTCAAAACAGTTTTCTGGCAATTTTGGTAATTTACTATTTTTAGTAGTTTTTAACTTCCCGGGCCATTTTGAGGGCCCAAATGAAGGTTTTTCGAGATATAGGTTCTCAATGATAGTCAAAGGCATCATTAAACCCCCAAAATGAATCTTCTCGACAATACCTTTCCAACAAGCTATCACACGCCTAAAACGGAGATCGTATGCAAAAGTTACGACCCCAAGAAGTTGATGTACTCACTTACCCAAACGGGGCCCACATGACTTTTGGCGCTTCATATCCTAGGGTTAGGTTTTCGGATGTCTAGGGTTTTTTGAATTCCTGTTTATTGTAAAAAATCCTTCATAGGCTCATTGTAACCATCTTCTTGTGAATGCAAGTAGCCGTCACATCTCTTCTTAGAGATAAGCTGCCACCATTCTAGCGAGTCTTTCACTCTGTATTTTTAAAGTCTCTGTACATTTATTTCATTAATAGAAATCATGTATTACTATATATCTATGTTTATGGTTGCATCTCTGATACATTTATGTTATCTTATTGAATATCTGCGATATCTTTGTGCATTTATTTATTATATCTCTGCTTCATTTCGTGTCGAAAATAATCTGGATCAGTGGTATCAGAGTAGGCTTCTCTTGATCATTTTTTCAATGCATGTCCCCGACGAGGTCCGAGTATAGCAAGTTGGGTATAAAGCTTGTATCTCTTGAATACAATTTCTCTCGTACACCCAAGAAACCCTCAATGGTGGAAGAAAAGAAAAATGATGGAGCAGACGATCCTATCAATCTGTTGCTTGAGCAAGCTCTCACGCGACAGAGGGACGAAATTATGGAGAATTTTGCCCACATCCTTCAACGCCTACCGATAAAAGTAGGCACATCTTCATCAAGCAGACACTTTGGAGACACCTCACCTTTCAGGGTACAAGTTAATTTTGATATTCCTCTATTTGAAGGACAGATAGATGCAGAAGCCCTAGAAAAATGGTTAACTCTGCTAGAAGGTTATTTCTTTGTTCACAATTTTTCCGACAAAGAAAAGATCACCTTCGCACTCCTTAAAGATCTCCCTCATGTCAAACATTGGTGGGAAACTTACTGGGAGCAAAGTTCCACAGAGGAGTCTGGAATATATGGGGCCGATCCCACTTGGGATTTTTTTGTGGATGCGGTAAAGGAACAATATTACCCTGTTGGAAACTATGAGGACCAGTACATGAGATGGAATACACTACGGCAAGAGAGGGGCCAAGCAGTTCTAGAGCTCACCAATACCTTCCATAACTTGCGCACCAAGCTGGGTATCAAAGACTTCGAGCAACATTTGGTTCTGAAATACCGTGGGGCTCTACACAGATACATTCAGACTGAAATGGATTTTCTGGACATCTCATCACTTGGTGTTGCTTATTGATATGCTGTTAAAATTGAGCAAAAATTTACACCAGAATGATGCAGGAGAATTGCTCCAAGCTAGCTACATGACAACCAACAAACACATCAAGCGCACATTCAATGGGAGGAGAGAGTTGCAACCCTCTCGTTTTTCAAATTTTGAAAAATTGTATTAAATGTTTGTAAGGCCGAAGAGCCAAAGCCATGCATGTGAACATGCTATGATTAGAAACTGTCTTTAATGGTTGTAAGGCTGATATCTAGATCCGATTCGGACTAGACCGCCATTCAATGTAATTGAATGTAATTTAATGAGAGTTGGTGAGGATGGAGGGAAGAGCTCGAGGAGCCCCCTTTTGTAAAAAGATCCTTTGTATATGTAGGATTAGCAAGAAAGGAGGGTGGATGAGTCGAGAGAGTTTGTAAAGAAGACAGAGAGAACAGAGGAGAGCTAAGACTCTGTTGCAGTTCGAGCTTATCCATATTGTAAATGGACCTTCTTAGACTAATATAAAAGCAGTTTTTCCTGCATTCATGTTTGTGTATGGTTATGAGTTCAGGGATGAATGCTCTCGTGTGTGTATTCATTCTATGCTGTGATTGTGTGTTAGATTGGAATTGCAGGTTACAGACATAATTCATTGTTTGTTGGGTTCTTTGATTTCAAGTTTGGGTTCTTTGTGGCTTCATGCAAGAGTGCATGATAAAGTACTGCGGTCTCTGAAAGCCAGTGCAAGGAGTGCACTTCTGAATTCTATGGAATTTCAGACAAAGATGTGCCAGGTGGGTGCACCAATTGAAGTCGTTGACTCAAGGAGGAGGCCTCAAGGTTGTTGAACACATTGGAGGTAAGACTGTGTAGAGGAAGACACAAATATAATAGAATCACTGAGGGTTCTGTGGAAGATTTTCCAGGAGGGCATTGAGTAAGTGCAAGTGTGCATAGAAGGAACTCTATTTTGAGTTCAGTAGGAAGACTGAACATCTGAGGTTCTATAGAAGCTCTGCCAGGACGACATCGAGCGAGTGCAAGGAGTGCACCAAGAAGAACTCTCTTTCGAGTTTTGAAATAGGAGAAGTGTCAAGGAGAAAGACACTCACAGAGTTGCTGAATACTCTGTTCGTTCAGCAAGGAGTGCTTGAGCAGGAGGTTTCCAGGAGGGCACCAAATTCCCCTTTGAAAGGAGAGAATAGGGCTGAGTTCCTTAGAGGTTCAAGTTGGAAAAGCTCAGGACAGATAACACAGTTGCGTGCAAGGACCCTGCAAGGAGTGCATAGGTCAATAAAACCCTTTGGAGGGTTCGGAGTTTGAGAGGCTTAGGAGGAACACTTCTTAGAATACAGGCAGGAACCAAGATTTCAGGCTTCGCAGCAGGAAGCAAAGGTTAAGGCCTTTGAAACTTTGAAAATCTTCCAAGAGTAAGGAAGAAATGCATGCTCAAGGAGGAGCTACAACTACCGTTAGATCAGCTGGAGAGGCAAGATCTGGATCATTGAAGTCTACGTCTAGACAACAAGAGGAGGTCGCACATGAGAGTAGCTGAAATGGACGGTGGAGACACTTCGGGGAGAAGTGCCGAGTTTCCATGAGCCGTCGGATCCAGAAAAGGTGCACGAGGTTTAAACCTCGTAACTACAGAAGGAGGGCGTCGAGTTATTGGCTAGAAGTCCTTGAGAAGCAGAGGCAGATGGTTAGATTTCTCTGTGGAGAAGTCGCGAAGTCACGAGGACCGTAGGATCAAAGGGAGCTACAAGGTGGTTAGAGGCCAGTGAAACCCATCAACTGAGGATCCAGGATCAACATGAACCGTTGATCATGCTTTGCATAAGCCGTTGGATCATTTCGCGAATTCAGGTATTGTGAGATGGGAGGTAGAGACCTTTGCACTACAAACCCCTGAGTCGTGAGATCGTGATTTGATATGAACAGTCAATCAAGGAGGAAGGAGAGATGTGAGATTTTATGTCTCGCTACATCATGTATCGGGGTTTCATAGGGTGAATGAGTTGCACGTGGATCACTAAAGTCACGAAGTTTCGAGCACCTAGGGCTCAGGAAAACACACCTCACGTCCGTTAGGTGGGGACTGCGTGGTTGATAGGTGGTGCAACAACAAGCGCCCAGAGAAAAGTTGAAGTAGGTGACAGGTGGAGAACATACGTCGCTTGGGGAAGGAGTCAACCCATTGTTGACTTATCACGTCTTGTGGATTCTCGAAGGAGGAGCACGAGAGATCAACACTCCAACTCACGAACCCACAAGTTGTGAGTAGTTCTAAGCACTTGGCCCTAGCCGGTGGTTATGTGTGGAAGGCGCTAATAAGGAGGAGCCATACCCGTATCGCATTCTTAGGTATCGACATTTGGAGAAAGAGGAGTCGAGGATCTTTGACTCACGAACTCGTGAGTTGTGAGTTGTGAAAGGCACTTGTGCCAAGGCCCAATTGTGGTCGCATGGAGATGTAAGGCTCACGCCTGGTGTTAAGTTGCACAGGGTGGGTCTTCACGAAGGACCTGTGGATCGATACATGAGGTTCCAATAGGGATCTGAGGGAGCTGCTTCGGCTCGAGGAGAAATTAGAACGATCCTGAGTGGATCTCGGCCCGAGGGTCGGGGGTCTGCATCAGAGAACAAATGGGAGTTCGGGTCTGCAAATCCGCAACAACTGAAGTATGACAAAGATGACCCTAAGAAACAGTCTCCTGAAAACCAATCCAAGACATGGGAAAAGAAGGGTCATTGGAACACAAAGAACACTGGAAAATGGTGTGAGTTCCACAAAAGACCCTAGCACAACACTGATGAATGTCGCTCAAAATAGTCATTGGTGGCCGAGATCAAAGACAAATAATCGAACCCTGATTCAGAATCTAATTCTGAAAATAATGGTAAAGGACAGATCATTAACGCGGACCCCACTGCTATTGTCGCGACCACAATAATTCAACCAGAAGAACCAACAGATCCTAAAGAGGGGGAGTGCCTTTTTCATTCACAGATGTGAGTGAAGGGGACCCCGCTGCATTTTATTGTTGACAGCGGAAGCCAGAAGAACCTCATCTCAGTAGAGGTAATCAAAACTGTTGGGATTGTCGAAAACACCACACCCGCATCCATATGACATCGGGTGGCTTCGCCAAGGACAAGATCTCCATGTTAACCAACAATGTTGATTGTCATATGACATCCAACCCTTTAAGGATGAGGTACTATGTGATGTTGCCCCAATGGATGTCTGTGATGTTCTCTTGGGTAAACCATATATGTGGAAGAGCCATGTTATTTATGAGTCTCGACCTCGCAGTGTCATTGTTTCTCTGGGGGGTCATCTCTACAAAATACCAGAGGTAGTTCCAACTACTGTTCCACCTAAAAAGTGCCGCAAGGTAGTATCTCATACTGCAAAATTTAGCTTCTTCACAATCTGTTCAAAAGGAGAACAAAAGGACACTGCAACTACTACAACCTTGCCCCAAGCACCTTTTATCAAATAGAAGCAAGTCAACAAGGTTGCAGCAAAGTGCAAATATTCATTCTGCACATTGTCCTCTCATGTATCCCAACTTCTTCAACAACCTCAGCCTCAATAGGTTCGTGACAAACTTCCACAAACTAAGCAACGCGACATCTCCCACAAGGCAAGCAACTCACCAAGATGCAGATTCAACAAACACTTTTCCCTCTCCCCCGAGAACTCAATGAAATGGATACCATTTCCTCCTAATGAGGGAGGATTGATTCAGGTGGATATAGGTGGCCACCACCCTTTTCCGACTGGCTCAAAACAATTTTCTAGCAATTTTGGCAATTTACTATTTTTAGTAGTTTTTAACTTCTGGGGCCATTTTGAGGGCCCAAATGAAGGTTTTTCAAGATCGAGGTTCTCAATGATATTTAAAGGAATCATTGATCCCCCAAAATTAATCTCCTCGACAGTACCTTTCCAACGAGCTATCACACGCCTAAAACGAAGATCGTATGCAAAAGTTACGACCCCGAGAAGTTGATGTACTCACTTACCCAAATGGGGCCCACATGACTTTTGGCGCTTCATCTCCTAGGTTTAGGTTTTCAGATGTCTAGGGTTTTTGGTATTCCTGTTTATTGTAAAAATGTCTTCATAGGCTCATTGTAACCATCTTCTTGAGAATGCGAGTAGCCGTCACATCTCTTCTTAGAGATAAGCTACCACCATTCTAGCGAGTCTTTCACTCTGTAATTTTACAATCTCTGTACATTTATTTTATAAATATAAATCGTGTATTAATGTATATCTGTGTTTATGGTTGCATATCTGATACATTTATGTTATCTTATTGAATATCTGCGATATCTATGTGCATTTCTTTATTATATCTCCATTGCATTTCGTGCCGAAAATAATCCGAATCAGTGGTATCAGAGCAGGCTGCTCTTGATCATTTTTTCAGTGCATTTCCTTGACGAGGTCCGAGTATAGAAAGTTGGGTCACGAGCTTGTCTCTCTTGAAGACAATCACTCTCACACACCCAAGAAACCCTCAATGGTGGAAGAAAAGAAAAATGACGGAGCAAACAATCCTATCAATCTATTGCTTGAGCAAGCTCTCACGCGACAGAGGGACAAAATGATGGAGAATTTTTCCCACATCCTTCAATGCCTGCCGATAACAACAAGGGAATATTCATCAAGAGGCCACTTTGGAGACACCTAGCCTTTCAAGGTACAATTTAATTTTGATATTCCTGTATTTGAAGGATAGATAGATGCAAAAGCCTTAGAAAAATGGTTAACTCTGCTAGAAGGTTATTTCTCTGTTCACAATTTTTTCGACAAAGAAAAGATCACCTTCGCACTCCTTAAAGCTCTCCCTCATGTCAAACATTGGTGGGAAACTTACTGGGAGCAGATTTCCACAGAGGAGTTTGGAATATACGTGGCCGATCCCACTTGGGATTTTTTTGTGGATGCGGTAAAGGAACAATATTACCCTGTTGGCAATTATGAGGACCGATACATGAGATGGACCACACTGTGGCAAGAGAGGGGCCAAGCAGTTTCGTAGTTCACCAATACCTTCCATACCTTGTGCACCAAGATGGGTATCAAATACTCCGAGCGACATTTGGCTCTGAAATACCGTGGGGCTCTACACAGATACATCCAGACTGAAATGGATTTTTTGGACATCTCATCACTCGGTGTTGCTTATCGATATGATGTTAAAATCGAGCAGAAATTTAAGCACCAGAATAAACGCGAGTTCGGGTCTGCAAATATGCAACAACCGAAGTATGACAGAGACGATCCTAACAACAAATCTCCCGAAAACTAGTCCAAGACACGGGAAAATAAGGGTCATGGGAACACAATGAAGGACATCGGAAAATGGTGCGAGTTCCACAAAATCCCCTGGCACAACACCTATGAGTGTCTCTCAAAACAGTCATTGGTGGCCAAGATCAAAGACAAAGAGCCGAACCCTGATTCAGAATCTGATTCTGAAAATAATGGTAAAGGACAGATCTTTGACGTGGACCCCACTGCTATTGTCGCGACCGCATCAATTCAACTAGAAGAACGAACAGATCTTGAAGAGGGGGAGTGCATTTTTAATTCATAGATGTGGGTGAAGGGGACCCCACTGCATTTTATTGTTGATAGCGGAATCCATAAGAACCTCATCTCAACAGAGGTCATCAAAACTTTTGGGATTGTCGACAACACCACAACCACAACCATACAACATCGGGTGGCTTTGCTAAGGAAAAGATCTCTGTATCAGCCAACAATGTCGATTGTCATACGATATCCAACCCTTCAAGGATGAGGTACTATGTGATGTTGCCCCACTGGATGTCTCTGATGTTCTCTTGGGCCAACCATATATGTGGAAGCGCCATGCTATTTATGAGTCTCGACCTTGCAGTGTCATTGTTTCTTTGGGGGGTCATCTCTAAAGAATACCAAAGGTAGTTCCAACTACTGTTCCACCAAAAAAGTGCCGCAAGGTAGTATCTCATACTACAAAATTTAGCTTCTTCACAATCTGTTCAAAAGGAGAACAAAAGGACACTCCAACTACTACAACCTCGCCCCAAGCACCTTCTATCAAACAGAAGCAAGTCGACAAGGTTGCAACAAAGTGAAAATATTCCTTCTGCACATCGTCCTCTCATGTAGCCCGACTTGTTGAATGACCTCAGCCTCAACAGGTTCGTGACAAACTTCCACAAACTGAGCAGCGCGACGTCTCCAACAAGGCAAGCAACTCACCAAGATGCATATTCAACAAATGCTTTTCCCTCTCCCCCGGGAACTCAATGCAATGGAGACCATTGCTTCATAAGGATGGAGTATTGATCCAGATGGATATCGGTGGCCACTACCTTTTCCTATTGGCTCAAAACAATTTTCTGGCAATTTTGGCAATTTACTATTTTTAGCAGTTTTTAACTTCCGGGGCCATTTTGAGGGTCCAAATGAAGGTTTTTCAAGATAAAGGTTCTCAATGATATTCAAAGGAATCATTTATCCCCCAAAATTAATCTCCTCGACAATACCTTTCCAACGAGCTATCACATGCCTAAAACGGAGATCGTATGCAAAAGTTACGACCCCGGGAAGTTGATGTACTCACTTACTCAAATGGGGCCCACATGAATTTTGGTGCTTCATCTCCTAGGTTTAGGTTTTCAGATGTCTAGGGTTTTTGGCATTCCTGTTTATTGTAAAAAGGCCTTCATAGGCTCATTGTAACCATCTTCTAGCAAATGCGAGTAGCCGTCACATCTCTTCTTAGAGATAAGCTCCCACCATTCTAGCGAGTCTTTCATTCTGTACTTTTACAGTCTCTGTACATTTCTTTCATGAATAGAAATCATGTATTACTGTATATCCGTGTTTATGGTTTCATCTCTGATACATTTATGTTATCTTATTGAATATATGTGATATCTCTGTGCATTTCTTTATTATATCTCCACTGCATTTCGTGCCGAAAATAATCCGGATCAGTGGTATCAGAGCATGCTACTCTTGATCATTTTTTTAGTGCATTTCCCTGACGAGGTTCGAGTATAGCAAGTTGGGTCTCGAGCTTGTCTCTCTTGAAGAAAATCTCTCTCACACACCCAAGAAACCCTCAATGGCGGAAGAAAAGAAAAATGACGGAGCAAACGATCCTATCAATCTGTTGCTTGAGCAAGCTCTCACGCGACAGAGGGACAAAATGATGGAGAATTTTTCCCACATCCTTCAATGCCTGCCGATAAAAATAGGCACATATTCATCAAGCAGCCACTTTGGAGACACCTAGCCTTTCAAGGTACAAGTTAATTTTGATATTCCTGTATTTGAAGGACAGATAGATGTAGAAGCCTTAGAAAAATGGTTAACTCTGCTAGAAGGTTATTTCTCTGTTCACAATTTTTTCAACAAAGAAAAGATCACCTTCGCACTCCTTAAAGCTCTCCCTCATGTCAAACATTGGTGGGAAACTTACTGGGAGAAGATTTCCACAGAGGAGTCTGGAATATACGGGGCCGATCCCACTTGGGATTTTTTTGTGGATGCGGTAAAGGAACAATATTACCCTGTTGGCAACTATGAGGATCGGTACATGAGATGGACCACACTGCGGCAAGAGAGGGGCCAAGCAGTTCTGTAGTTCACCAATACCTTCCATACCTTGTGCACCAATATGGGTATCAAAGACTCTGAGTGACATTTGGTTCTGAAATACCGTGAGGCTCTACATAGATACATCCAGACTGAAATGGATTTTCTGGACATCTCATCACTCGGTGTTGCTTATCGATATGCTGTTAAAATCGAGCAGAAATTTAAGCACCAAAACAAACGTGAGTTCAGGTCTGCAAATCTGCAACAACCAAAGTATGACAGAGACGACCCTAACAAACAATCTCCTGAAAACTAGTCCAAGACACGGGAAAATAAGGGTCATGGGAACACAAAGAAGGACACCAGAAAATGGTGCGAGTTCCACAAAAGCCCCTGGCACAACACCTATGAATGTCGCTCAAAACAGTCATTGGTGGCCAAGATCAAAGACAAAGAGCCAAACCCTGATTAAGAATTTGATTATGAAAATAATGGTAAAGGACAAATATTTGACACGGACCCCACTGCTATTGTCGCGACCGCAACAATTCAACTAGAAGAACCAAAAGATATTGAAGAGGGGGAGTGCCTTTTTAATTCATAGATGTGGGTGAAGGGGACCCCACTACATTTTATTGTTGATAGAGGAAGCCAGAAGAACCTCATCTCAGCAGAGGTCATCAAAACTGTTGGGATTGTCAACAACACCACAACCACAACCATACAAAATTGGGTGGCTTTGCCAAGGACAAGATCTCTGTATCAACCAACAATGTCGATTGTCATACGATATCCAACCCTTCAAGGATGAGGTACTATGTGATGTTGCCCCACTGGATGTCTGTGATGTTCTCTTGGGCCAACCATATATGTGGAAGCACCATGCTATTTATGAGTCCCGACCCCGCAGTGTCATTGTTTCTCTGGGGGGTCATCTCTAGAGAATACCAGAGGTAGTTCCAACTACTGTTCCACCTAAAAAGTGCCGCAAGGTAGTATCTCATACTACAAAATTTAGCTTCTTCACAATCTGTTCAAAAGGAGAACGAAATGACACTGCAACCACTACAGCCTCGCCCCAAGCACCTTCTATCAAACAGAAGCAAGTCAACAAGGTTGCAACAAAGCACAAAGATTCCTTCTGCACATCGTCCTCTCATGTAGCCTGATTTTTTGAATGACGTTAGCCTCAACAGGTTCGTGACAAACTTCCACAAACTGAGCAACGCGACGTCTCTAGCAAGGCAAACAACTCACCAAGATGCAGATTCAACAAACGCTTTTCCCTCTCCCCCGGGAACTCAACACAATGGAGACCATTGCTTCCTAAGTAGGGAGGATTGATCTAGGTGGATATCGTTGGCCACCCACCTTTTCTGACTGGCTCAAAACAATTTTCTGGCAATTTTGGCAATTTACTATTTTTAGCAGTTTTTAACTTCCGGGGCCATTTTTAGGGCCCAAATGAATGTTTTTCGAGATCGATGTTCTCAATGATAGCTAAAGGAATCATTGAGCCCCGAAAATAAATCTCCTCGACAGTACCTTTCCAACGAGCTATCACACGCCTAAAACGGAGATCGTATGCAAAAGTTACGACCCCAGGAAGTTGATGTACTCACTTACCCAAATGGGGCCCACATGACTTTTGGTGCTTCATCTCCTAGGGTTAGGTTTTCGGATGTCTAGGGTTTTTGGAATTCTTGTTTATTATAAAAAGGCCTTCAAAGGCTCATTGTAACCATTTTCTTGCGAATGCGAGTAGCCGTCACATTTCTTCTCAGAGATAAGCTGCCACCATTCTAGTAAGTCTTTCACTCTGTACTTTTACAGTCTCTGTACATTTCTTTCATGAATAGAAATTGTGTATTACTGTATATCTATGTTTATGGTTGCATCTCTGATACATTTATGTTATCTTATTGAATATCTACGATATCTCTGTGCATTTGTTTATTATATCTCCATTGCATTTCGTGCCGAAAATAATCCGGATCAGTGGTATCAAAGCAGGCTGCTCTTGATCGTTTTTTTAGTGCATGTCCTCGACGAGGTCCGAGTATAGAAAGTTGGGTCTTGAGCTTGTCTCTCTTGAAGATAATCTCTCTCGCACACCCAAGAAACCCTCAATGGCAGAAGAAAAGAAAAATGACAGAGCAAACGATCCTATAAGTCTGTTGCTTGAGAAAGCTCTCACGCGATAGAGGGATGAAATGATGGAGAATTTTGCCCACATCCTTCAACGCCTGCCAATAATAGCAGGCACATCTTCATTAAGTGGCCACTTTGGAGGCACCTCGCCTTTCAAGGTACAAGTTAATTTTGATATTCCTGTATTTAAAGGACATATAGATGTAGAAGCCCTAGAAAAATGGTTAACTCTGCTAGAAGGTTATTTCTCTGTTCACAATTTTTCCGACAAAGAAAAGATCACCTTCACACTCCTTAAATCTCTCCCTGATGTCAAACATTGGTGGGAAACTTACTGGGAGAAAAGTTCCACAGAGGAGTGTGGAATATACGAGGCTGATCCCACTTGGTATTTTTTTGTGGATGCAGTAAAGGAACAATATTACCCTATTGACAACTATGAGGACCAGTACATGAGATGGACCACACTGCAGCAAGAGAGGGGCCAAGCAGTTCCAAAGTTCAACAATACCTTCTATACCTTATGCACCAAGCTGGGTATCAAAGACTCCGAGCGACATTTGGTTCTGAAATACCGTGGGGCTCTACACAGATACATCCAGATTGAAATGGATTTTTTGGACATCTCATCACTCGGTGTTGATTATTGATATGTTGTTAAAATCGAGCATAAATTTAAGCACCAGAACAAACAGGAGTTTGGGTTTGCAAATTCGCAACAACTGAAGTATGATAGAGATGGTCCTAACAAATAGTCTCCCGAAAACCAGTCCAAGACACGGGAAAAGAAGGGTCATGGGAACACAAAGAAGGACACCAGAAAATGGTGCGAGTTCCACAAAAGCCCTTGGCACAACACCGCTGAGTGTCGATCAAAACAGTCATTGGTGGCCAAGATCAAAGACAAAGAGCCGAACCCTAATTCATAATATGATTATGAAAATAATGGTAAAGGAAAGATCTTTGACGCAGACCCCACTGCTATTGTTGCAACTATAGAAATTCAACCAGAAGAACCAACAGATCCTGAAGAGGGGGAGTGCCTTTTTCATTTAGAGATGTGGGTGAAGGGGACCCCGCTGCATTTTATTGTTGATAACGGAAGCCAGAAGAACCTCATCTCAGCAGAGGTCATCAAAACTGTTGGGATTGTCGACAACACCACACCCACAACCATACGACATCGGGTGTCTTCGCCAAGGACGAGATCTCTGTGTCAGCCAACAATGTCGATTGTTATACGACATCCAACCCTTCAAGGATGAGGTACTATGTGATGTTGCCCCACTGGATGTCTGTGAAGTTCTCTTGGGCCAACCATATATGTGGGAGCGCCATGCTATTTATGAGTCTCGACCCCACAGTGTCATTGTTTCTCTAGGGGGTCATCTCTAAAGAATACCATAGGTAGTTCCAACTATTGTTCCACCTAAAAAGTGCCACAAGGTAGTATCTCATACTTCAAAATTTATCTTCTTCACAATCTGTTCAAAAGGAGAACAAAAGGACACTGCAACCACTACAGCCTCGCCCCAAGCACCTTCTATCAAACAGAAGCAAGTCGACAAGTTTGCAACAAAGCACAAAGATTCCTTCTGCACATCGTCCTCTCATGTAGCTTGACTTGTTGAATGACCTCAGCCTCAACAGGTTCGTGACAAACATCCACAAACTGAGCAGTGCGACGTCTCTAGCAAGGCAAGCCACTCACCAAGATGCATATTCAGCAAACACTTTTCCCTCTCTCCCAATAACTCAACGCAATGGAGACCATTGCTTCCTAAGGAGGGAGGATTGATCCAAGTGGATATTGGTGGCCACCCAACTTTTCTGACTGGCTCAAAACAATTTTCTGGCAATTTTGCCAATTTACTATTTTTAGTAGTTTTTAACTTACGGGGCCATTTTGAGGGCCCAAATGAAGGTTTTTCAATATCGAGGTTCTCAATGATATTTGAAAGCATCATTAAGCCCCCAAAATGAATCTCCTCAACAATACCTTTCCAACGATCTATCACACGCCTAAAACGAAGATCGTATGCAAAAGTTATGACCCCGAGAAGTTGATGTACTCACTTACCCAAACGGGGCCCACATGACTTTTGGCGCTTCATCACCTAGGGTTGGGTTTTCAGATATCTAGGGTTTTTATCATTCCTCTTTATTGTAAAAATTCCTTCAGAGGATCATTGTAACCATCTTATTGTGAATGCGAGTAACCGTCACATCTCTTCTCAGAGATAAGCTACCACCATTCTAGCGAGTCTGTCACTCTATAGTTTTGCAGCCTCTGTACATTTCTTTCATTAATATAAATCGTGTATTACTGTATATCTATGTTTATGGTTGCATCTCTGATACATTTATTTTATCTTATTGAATATATGCGATATCTCTATGCATTTCTTTATTATATCTCCGCTGCATTTCGTGCCGAAAATAATTCGGATCAAATGTCCTCTGTTTACCTCCACGTGTGCGCTGTTGTCTTGAAGGCGATGCTCCTGCATCATACTCCTCTGGTTAAAAAGATTTCATGGAATCCTATCCACGAGCTCTTGTACTTTCTTTCCATGTTTCAAAATATTAGGTTTTGTGACCCAACTTGCATCTTCCATTGGGTGATCTTTCCATTTCACCAAATACTTAGGGTATGTCTTTCTTCAGGTTTTCTTTCCATCCCTCCGTTCAATGATTTTCTCCATCTGAGGTTTTTCTGCTGTGGGAAATTGTTCTTCCCACAAAATTTATTTCTGATCATCTGATTCTCCTGCTTCATCTCTCTTGTAAGGATAGAGGTCTGCAACATTGAATATCGACGATATCCCAACATTGTTTGGAAACTCAATATCATAAGCATTGGCTGTGAATTTTCTGAGAATACTGTATGGTCCTATATTTTTCATCTTTAAATTATTATATGTTCCCCTTGGAAACCTCTCCTTTCTCAAATGAGATAAAACCTCATCCCCAACTTCAAATTGAACTTCTCTTCTCTTTTGATCAACTCTGCTCTTGTATTTCTGGCTGTTGTCTTGTAGCTGCTCTTTGACTCTGTCATGGAGTTTCTATATTTCTGTTGCAAAATATTCTGCTCCAGCACTTCTGAACTCATTTTGATTCAAATATCTCAACTCTGTAACCTCTTTTGGTTGTATACCGTACACAATTTCAAATGGACTTTTTCCTATGCTCCTGTTCACTGAATTGTTGAATGCAAATTCTGCCTGTGCTAGAATCTGATCCCATTGTCGACCTTGCTCAATGAATAAACTTCTCAATAAGTTTTTGAGACTTCTGTTCACTACTTTAGTTTGTCCATCTATCTGAGGGTGATATGTTGAACTAAAAGATAAGTTCATCCCTAGCGTCTTCCATAGAGTCCTCCAAAAGTGTCCTGCAAATTTGGTGTCTTTATCTGAAACTATGCTCCTCGACAATCCATGTAGTCTTACTACTTCTCTGAAAAATAATTTGGCGATGTGTGTGGGATCACTTGTCTTCTGGCATGGTATGAAATTTTCCATTTTTGAGAATCTGTCTACCACAAAAAATATGGAATCACTTCCCTTTTGAGTCCTAGGCAATCCCAAAACAAAATCCATACTGATTTCATTCCACGACCTCTTTGGAATAGGTAATGGTTGATACAAACTGGTGTTTTGTTGTCTTCGTTTTGCATATTGACAAATTCTGCATTTGTTTACAAACTTCTTCACTTCTTCTCTCATGCTCGACCAACAATATGAATTTCCTAGTTGTGCAAATGTCTTATTGTGACCAAAGTGTCCAAGTAAACCTCCACTGTGTTTCTCTTTCAGTAGGTTGTCTCTCATTGAGCACTTTGGAATTCATAATCGGCTTCCCTTGAACAATAATCCATCTTGAATCAAATACTCAGTCCATGGGATTCTGTCTCCCAATAAAGGATTCTTGCATGTCTCGTAAGCTTCTTTGAAATTTGCATCTTCTTTATACATTTCCTTGAGGTGTTCGAACCCCAAGGTCTCCACCTGGAATTTCTGTACAATCAGATTCCTTCTGCTCAAAGGATCTGTGACTTTGTTAGCAGTTCCAACAATGTTCTTAATAACAAACGTGAAATTCTGCATAAATTCTACCCATTTTACATGTTTCTGATTCAACTTTTCTTGCCTAGTAATAAATTGCAAAGCATGATTATCACTGTACAAGACAAATTCTTTAGGAATTAAATAGTGTCTCCATTTTTTCAAAGCTTGAATCACTGCATAAAATTCCTTGTCATACATGGAATACTTTTTCTTGGCATCATTCAGTTTCTCACTGAAATAAGCAACTGGATTATTGTCCTGGCTCAAGACTGCTCCAATAGATAATCCACTTGTGTCACATCTCACCTCAAATGTTTTTCCAAAATCTGGTAAGACCAGAATTGGCTGCTCTGTGATTTTCTCTTTCAACACTCTGGAACCTTTTTCAGCTTCCTCTATCCAACTGAAGGACTTGTGTTTCTTCTTCACAGTGTCTAGTATGGGTGCACATATGCCACTGAAATTTCTAATAAATTTCCTATAAAAATTCGCTAACCCATGAAAACTTCTTACCTCAAATATGCTTCTCAGCGACAACCATTCTCTGATTTATCTCACCTTTTCTGGGTCCATCTTCGATTCATTTGAAGAGATTATGAAACCCAAATATATGATCTCCTTCTTCATAAAAGAACTCTTTTTCATATTTATCAATAATTTCTCTTGCTGCAACCTTTCCATCACTGATGTCATATGTATTAGGTGTTCTTTCTTTGTCTTGTTGAAGATTAGTATGTCATCTAGATATACTATGACACATTTACTGATGAAGTCCTTCAACACTTTATTCATCAGTCTCATAAATGTGCTCGGTGCATTTTTCATCCCAAATGGCATGACCATCCATTCAAACAATCCTTCGTTCGTCTTGAATACTGTTTTCCATTCATCTCCCTCTCTCATTCATATTTGATGACATCCACTCTTCAAGTCTATCTTGGAAAAATATCTTGCACCGCTCAGGCAGTCCATCAAATCATCCATCCTCGGTAAAGGAAATCTTTATCTAATGGTTATCTTGTTGATGGCTCTAGAATCTGTACACATTCTCCATTTTCCATCTTTCTTTGGACTTAGTACATTCGATACTACACATGGGCTTAGGATTTCCCTGACTAACCCTTTATCCAACAACTCTTGGACCTACTTTTTGACTTCCTCATTCTCTCTAGGTGTCAACCTATAAGCTTCTTTATTCGGTAAACTAGCTCCTGTAATACGGTCAATGTGATGGCTTATGCTCCTAATGGGTGGAAATGAGTGTGGTAACTCATCCACGACTATATCAACAAAGTTTTCTAACAGTTCCTAGATTTCTATAGGCAAATCTTCTATAGAAGTATTTGTAAGGATAACTCTAGGATTCCTCACTACAACAAACTGCTGGAACTTCTCCCTGCTGGTTTCCTTACCTCTGCTTGAATTTCCAGCTCTGCTTCATTGGATTTGCATCTTGGCTAAATTTTCCCCAGCTTTCAAGGCTGCTTGATAGAGATCCTCGACTTTACTGACAGACATCATGCTGATCTCCTCTTGAATTTCATATCTCATCCCATTGATGTATCTGGTTGTCTTCTCATCTTCGTTGTCCTTTTGACCAACCCTAATGTTCAATTGGGAAAATTCTTTAGTGTATTGCTTCACTGATAAACCTTTCGATTTCAGGTTTTGCAATCTTCTGTAAAGATTGATCTAATAATCCTTCGAGATAAGTTTGGCTTTTATCTTAGCTACCATTTTATCCCAGCTTTTAATTTTCTTCTTACCATTACTTCTACATTCGACTTGTAATTCATCCCACCATAACGTTGCATGGCCTTTTAGTCTCATCACTGCATGCTTCACCATCTTGTCTTCTTCGATATCTTCGTAATTGAAGTATTTGTCTATAGAACGTACCCAATCTAACAATTCTTTAACTTCCAAATTGCCTTCATACATAGGTACCTCTATCCTTTCTCTGGCTCCTATTTTTGAAACAACTTTTATCAAGCGAGCTTGTGCAATGTCCTCTACATCATGTGCTTCGCCTTGTTCTTATTCTTTGCTCCCAGCTTAACTAATATCACCAGTGTCTGGTGCTCTTCTTTGTGCTGTCTCCATGGCGTCCAACCTCATTCATAGTCGCCTCATTTCTTCTTCCATTTCTGCATTCGCTCTGCGTCTTCTAGACAGAATGACTTCACTGCATCACCTACAAATAGAAATTTTAAAATTCCTTTGATACCACAAATGATACCAACTTTCCTCCTTTCCCTTTGTCTGCTATATGCAAATAAGCCTAAATTAGGCTCTGATACCACCTGATGCAACCCCCTACCTCAACAGGGTCTGCCGACCTACCGACCACTGGATCGTTCTCCTTCCTTGACTGGAAAAACTCTTTTATTCTTGCTGGAACCTCTATTAAAAAAATCCAAAGGTCCTGTTATTGAAACCCACCTGTGCATCTAATCACCAAGTGCGAGTTTCACCCCCCCCCATGTGATCACCGACTGTGGCCACAGGCCTTATCCAAGAGGCACTCGTCACGATTCGTGACTTTAGGACTCCAATGTTCGAGCCACCCGGACTCTCCCACTCTCAAATCTAGAAAGGGATTAACAAGCCTTGGCTCCCTCCTTATCTTTGTCGTGTGACCCTTCCTTCCTATGACCACAGTGTTATGACCCGGTCCACACTCATAGGTTTTTTCACGTTTCGCGATTTCAGGATTAGTGGTGTAATGCAAACCCAACACCCCAACCTCTAAAACCTTGAATCTTGATTCCTCTTTAGGGCCAGATTCGATGGTCTTTCGTCCTCCTCGATCAATGACGTCGATCGTTTCATGGTTTCACGATTCAGGACTTCACGTCTCACGACGCCTCCTTCCTTCAAACTCTCGGATCCAGAAATGCCGATCCCCAAAATCCCGAAACTCCTCCTAGACGATCAACGGTCCAGATCTCTCCTGGATCAATGACCATGATTACGTGGCGATTTCATGAATCATGAATTTGTGTAGTACTGCCCTTTGAATGCTCCAAGTTGCGAGTCAATGAAACGCTGTCCGACTTCCACGCATTCCTCCTTTGATTTCTTCATCGGCTGACACATGTCCTCCTGGATATCTGATGGTCTGAGTTCCCATCGGGATTTCGCGTGTCGTGAGTTCAAAGGGGTTTCCACCTCTGTTCGTACAAACGTTGAAATGCCGAAATCCTCCTTTGGGCACAAAACATTGAGGTTTGCGCTGCTTCTATAGATATGATAGTTGTCGATCCTCTGCGCTAGATCTAACAGTTGTGGTGCTCCTCCTCCTGAGCTTTCTGTCTCTCAGACTTGGAATTTTTTCTAAGTGTCGAAGGTATCAGTCTTAAGCTCTTCTCTACTGAATATATGTTCACAAATTCTCTGTCCTTCCTGAGCTTCATCCTTTTTAAGATTCGATCCTCTACGCACACCTTGCATTCAAGGATTTTGAATAACTCATATTCGAGGAATTTTCTTGAAAATAAAATACCTTACGCCCACCTGACATTCTCTTAGGTTGTTCCTTCGAAACATGGCCTCTTCTAGCCTCTGTGCACTCCTTGCACCTAGATCCTCAAGTTACCTCTTTCTTCTCTCTGAACCCTTCTCTCTGAGTCATTCTAAGACTCAGTCAAGGCATACCTTGCGTTTGCGAATGCACACCTTGCATACACGGTTCAGAAGAGAAATGATTGGAACTGATCCACTTTCGTTACAGGTTCATACAGTCGTCCTCTCGAACTCTCATATAGGAATGAGAATGAAACAAATACCACATACAAAATGAAGTATTCATGCAATCACATTTAGATGAACACAGTCCAGTTTGGGACAATTTTCGTCTGTTCTATTCATTCATAAAAACAAAAATTACATAGCATTTATGGTCTACTCTAATCTTCTCTAATGATCTCCCCACTACTACTCACCCATAATGATCTATTACAATGCAATTTCAAAATCCGTCTAAGGACCGACTCTTTGAGCTCTCTCGTCCTGTTCTGAAATCTATCATTTCAACCTTTTAAACTAACACCTACTCAGTCCTATTACAATAGTTGCTAATTACTATCAGACAGAGTCAAAACTCCATGTATGTAGTTCTTACAGTTCTTAGAGACTTTACAAACAAGTTACAATATTCAAATTGCTCAACAAAATATCTCAACAACCCAATTAAATTCTGAGTTAATGCCTTACTTGAAATTCTGGTGTTGCGAAAATGTCTGCTGTTTGCCTCCACGTGTGCGCTGTCGTCTTGAAGGCGATGCTCCTGCATAATTATAATGGGGATCTTACATGAATGAGTTGACACCTTAGAGGAGGCAGTGGATAATTCAATTCAATAAGTGAAAGGCCCTGAACCTTCCGAGATCGACGAAGTGGTTGATCAACCACTTTAAATCAATGACTCAAGGTGACTTGGCAACAAAATCACTAAGGTCATCTACACACAAGGAGAAAACCACTATAAAATTCCTAGGGAAAAAACACACATAAATAACTTCCTCAATACTCCAATGCGAGTGTATTAGGTCCCAAGAAAATAATAGCAAAGAATTTAGGTAAAGGCCCTTTCAGTCGACGACATAGGTTGATTAAGTCACATGAAACGAAGAATGAAGGAGTGAGAAATAGTTACCCCAACCTCCACTAACCAACCCTACCTGGTGCAAGTACCCTCGCTTCACGGGGCACCCTCCAAGGGTATTGATAGCATGATACGACATCTTCCCCATGTACCATGGGAAACCCCCCATAATGACCTCTTAGATGCCTAGGAAAAACTACTAAGGATACCAACTCCCAGTGAGCATCCAAGGGGTACAATCGAAAATCGAGATCGAACGTATGGGTAGGGTAACAAATCCCAAAGCTCCAAAAGCACCGCTTCTCAAGGAGGTGTGGGTACTAGCAAAATCCCCATATACAATCTCTCCATAATGCTTGGTGAAGCCTTGAAGGGGTTATGTTCTCGACTCTTCCTCATGTGACCTCGTTTTTAACTCTTGTGTGATAGGAAGATCCCAACTATACTTATATGAAAATTGGGTTTTGAGTCTCCCTATCTTAGACTCCTATGTTTGTTTTAATGACCTTGGAGAGTCATCTATATTCCAATCCTAGTCCAAGGACCTACACCTAGACTAGTTTGTATACCCTACAAACAAAAATTCTAATTGATTTTAAGTTATGCATTGATTTTAGGAGTTGTTTTTTACTCAAAAAGGTAGTGGTCATGAAACTTGATGGTATTTTAGAGACTCAACAGAAAAATAAAACACTTTTAAGAACACTGTTATCAAAAAACTTATTCTTCAAATAAAAATTGTGTTAAGGAATTCTTCAAAGAAATGCAAACTCTTTATTCTTTTAATTCCATGCAAGAAACACAGATTTCCATTTAGATACAATGCAATACTAAAGCAATTTCCTAAATGCAATGCCACTATATGAAAATGAGCAAAACTGAGTTATCATTTTCACTGAAACTTGTAACTACCACTTGCGAAAATCAAAGTTTTCAAGAATGTAAAGAATATTTATAAATCAATAAGAACTGAGAGAAAAAATTATACTTTAGAAATAAATTTTCATTTTCAACGAAAAACAAAGGTGAAGACTAAAAAACAAGCACAAAGAACACCCTCTATATTGTTTTTGTTTTCTTGTTTTAAGGCAAAAGAGAAAATGAAAAACTAAACTAATTTTTCTTTTCAAAGAAAAACAAGAGAAAAACCACGATGAGAAGTACAGAGAACCACCCAGAGTTATTAAAAATGCAAGGACAATAAAAAAATTTGTCCCAAATAGAAAATACTTGAGTATATAATTCCCAATCCACTCAAACAAACTTGAAGAAAGAAAAAAAATAAATCTAATATTTTTGTTTATCTTTATAAAATATCTAAATTATCAACTTCTGTAACTAACAATAGAAAAACCAGAGTCACAGGACCTCAAAACTATCCCAAGCACCAAGCCCAACACTGCAAAAAGGTAGAAAAGATTGAAAAAATATTTTATGTGGAGATGCACATGTCTGTCTCCAAGGAAGAGCGTGTATGTATGCGACAATATTAAAGGAAAAACACATATATACACGAATGTTGACATATAAAGGCACGCATATGAATTTAAAATTTTCAAAAATGATTAAAACTAAAATCCAATAGGCCCGATAAAGTATGAAAAGACTCAAGAAATTTTAAACTACTTATCTGAGCAACAAAAAAGTCAGAAACAAAGAAATCACCTAGAGCCTAACCTAGTAAGGAGAGTCCCCAATATGTTTGCTAGTTCTATTATGGGAAACAAGTCCTTGTAGATATGAGTTAGAGCTACAATAGATCGCTGACCGTTTAAATACCAAACAATTTTCAAAGAAAGCAGACAAGAATTTGCAACTACCTTGACCAAATAACTAACTGTTGATAAAGAAAGAAGGAAGACTTACTTGGAGTCCAACAGTTGATGTAGATCCCAAGGATGAAGCTTTCACACTCCTTCCAAGTTGCTCCTTTGAGAACGCGCAAAAATTTCAAGTGCAAGACTACAAAGAACAACAATTATCTCATAACTAACTTCTATGAATTTGGTCAAACATAAATGATTGCAACAACTACTATTCTAAGTAAATAAATATTCAAGAACAATGACCATATACACATAATATCAAAATCTCGAAGGAAATAGTATCTTTGTTGATTAGCAACAATTTTCAAAGTAGTTGTCACCTACACCTACTGTGACACTGCTCCTCAAATGGACCCTAGGTCCCTCCACTCAATCTACTGAATATATGATGAACCTATGACTCCAATGCACAAACAGACCCAAAGAAGATTTAGGGAGATTTCTTGGTCAGATAAGGAGATACATGGAAATTACTGGAAACGAGGGTTTCCATATCTTAGAACTAACACAACAATGAGAACACAAGGGCTTGTAGACAAGGCATGATATAGCCAACATGACTTTGCTTCAAGGATGTTTCCCCTCTCCTAATGGCTCACGCTCTATTTATATCATCTCTAAGCAGTTGGAGATGATTATGTACGGGTAAAAGGAGTTAGGAAACTAACCAAAACCATAACTCAATGTGTAATTATGGACAATTATATTTTTTTGAGAATTTAATGACATGTACGCGACTTTATTTAGAGAAAATCATGTACATGAGCTTTGCATAACTATTAGGGCATGCACAAGTCCTAAAATATTGTTTTTTAGAGAATTGAGAGTAGGTATAGGGAAATGATGTCTGCAATTAGGATAGAAAAAGGCCAATAAATTGATCAATGCATAAGTGGTGGTAATTGATGCTATAACATGTGTGAAGGCATCTAGCTCTTTGCTTGAGGACCTTGTTAAAATACCAATATATATTAACTTCAATGTTTTGTCTACATGTAATGTATATACATATATGCATGTATATGTAACAAACACA
>ML786532.1:12623-44476 GCA_009831015.1 Picea engelmannii | reverse complement strand
CTGCCATTCCATGGTTGCCTTTTGTTTATAAGCCAATGGATAAAATTGTTTTTTAATTGCTATAATGAAATCATTCCAAGAAAGAAATTTTTTTCCATTCTTTTTCATTTCTTCCTGTGTCTTAGATTCCCACCAAATAAGTGATGAACCATCTAATCTTAATGAAGCTAACTGAATTTTGGTTTCATCATCCTGAATATTTTGTATTCTAGAATAGACTTCAATTTGACGTATCCAATTATCTAACTTTTCAGCGTTAACTTCTCCATTATAAAGTGGCAACTCAAATTTTATATCAAGCTTTAATGAAGGAATTTGCGAATGAGTTTTACCAAGCCCATTGGGAAGATGTTTCGAACTGGTAGAAGAAGAAGAAGAAGATGATGGAGGAGAGGGTGGTGGAGAAGCACCATTCCCTCCATCTCTGTTTGGAGTCTTGTCACCACCACCTCCCTTATGCATTGAAGGGTTAGAGCCTTCACCCTGCGACATCATGTTCCGTTCCATCATGACCTTCATCATATCTCTCAACTGTATGATAGTCTGCCTGAAGTCTTCCTCTTCAGCCAAAACACGTTCATGATCATCTGCATGAGCCATGCTTGGTGAATGTCTCTCTACAACTTGCGGTGAATGAAACTGCTTCCTCCTTGTCGGATAAGAACTTGGTTCCACAAGTTGACCTTCTCCTCTTGTGAGTTTCAACCTTGTGAGCATCAGAAACAAAACTTGCAAACAATCAAGTCCTCAAAACCAGTGCTCTGATACCAACTTGATCTAAAATTGAAGAAGACTTGAAAAACTTGAATAATTATTGCAAGTGAAATGTTATGTGTTTAAAGCAACAAGATCAATTTGCAACACATAAATTAAGGATTACTTATGGAAAATACACATAGACAGCAGCATAAACATTGAACATAAACACATATGCACAACAATTGATAAAGGAGTTCACCCCTCTTATGGGCTACATCTCCTAGTCCAGCTTCCAATGGATCATTATTATTAATTGCTCAAAAACATGTCTTACAGTGCTCAAATTGACAAACCGACTGCTCCAATGGCTTCCCAGCGTCCCAAAACCCTTGTCTGGGCTCTTTCAATACCTCAATCGGTCGAAAAATGAGAAAGATAGGCTTCCTGGAAGTCTCCTTCTCCAAGCTTGCTGTCTCTGGTTCTACAATTCGCACCCTTCCTTACACAAACATGGCTCACACGCTCTTTTAAGTGTAAAAACCCAGCACCGGGCGCAACCGCGCCAACGGTGCAAACCGTAGGACAGTTAAGGGCGCGCCAGCCCCTAACCGCCTCGACACCTGGGCATATGGCCATGTGACCTCGCGCGTTGGAAAATGGTGGTTAAACCATTTGAAAACCGTGGCAACCGACTCCCGCACTCCAACTCGGGGTCACATGTAATATATATAAAAGAACCATGGGATATATCAAAACCCGTGCGCATATGTTATAACCGCGCCACATTTAAACATACGGTTACAAACTATGTTATATATATATCCACACACATATATGTTATAACACAGTTATATGGTGTGGAATGAAACCATGGGTCGGGGCTATGCCCCGGCCCGCCCCGCTTTCCATTTAACACAATATTCAAATTCAAATAGAATTGCGTTGAACAATATGACAAGGAACAACGTGCGGCATAATGGTTAGTAGAGACTTGTAAAGGTTTGTTCTATGGGAGGTCCGGGGGTCGAACCCCATGACCTCCATTAGTTTTACATAAACATATCAACCAATCAACGAGTGACATGTGGCGCCAACTGATTGGGCCACGTGTTCTCACATCATTGACCACCAATGACACATGTCATTCCCTGATTCAGTAATCATTAACTAATGAAAAGGTGCCACATCATCCACCTGCCATGTCACCATACAGACAGTACGACCCTTCCACGTCACCGTACAGACTGTACAGACAGGTACCGTCAACATCCAAAAATTTTGCTTGTTTGCCTTAGCGAACAGATCGCGATATCTTCTCCATACGGACTCCGTTTGAGAAAGTAAATATACCACCAGAATCAGGAAGACGGGATGGACACAATGACACTATTTTCGTCGCATTCTGATCACTTTGAAAATTGAGCAAAATTTGATCCCCTGATCATATGGCATTGTAGAAAATAAATTTTAGAGTACTATAGGTAGAAATTTCATACTTAGAAGCACTGAAATTTCAAAAATACATCAGAAGGAAGGTCATCCTAGAGGATAGACTCCAAATTAAGGGCTTAAAAGGTACGTAACTTACAATTGGCATAAATTTTGATTGGAAGATATGTTTTTGTTGATTCAAAATTTTAATATAGAGAAAATATAGAAAAAATATTATTTTCTCACATGGATCCAAATTCTCCTCCAAAAAATGCTGGTACTCCTCATAAAAACACAATCATGACTTATAAATAAATGAAGACTTCGAAAACATATTATCCCAGTTAAAGAACCTAGTGGATGAAATGAATTGTATTATGTTGAAACAAGGTGATTTATCATATTCTCAAGAAGCCCTAAAAAATAAAATGGAAAATAAGATGGAAGAGAAGATGAACGAAAATCAGGAATATATGGAAAAGAATATGAATGAAAATCGGGAACATATGGAGAAGAAGATGGATGACATGAAAAGTAAGATGGATGAAAATACAAAAGAAATACAAAAATATGAGTTCCATGTATTCTAGGATATTTCAGGGTCTAGATGAGAGGCTCCCTAAAGGAGATATCAAAATTCCAGGAACCCATGAAAATAAAGGTAGTATTCATGTTGAACAACCTACTGATAATAAGTGAATTTCAAGTGGAATTAACTCTAATAGTGGAGTTAATTATGGTGGGGGTACCAAATTCAACTTTCCCAATATTTAATTAAATAATTTTTATGGAACAAAGGTCTTTATTTGGGTGAAACAAATGGATAAATATTTTGTACTACATAATATTATGGATGATAAGAAAAGGATTCACATAGCAACTTTGAACTTTGAGATAAAACCATATCAATGGTATCAATGGATAGTAAAAAGGAAACCCCCTCTTTATCATTATACTTGGGGTTTATTTACAAAATACTTAGAAGTACAATATGGGAAAGTGCGGGAACAATACTACTTCATTCAATTGACAATAATCAATCACTTAGGTGATATTGAAGATTATAATTTAGAATTTCAGGTATTGGCCACAAGGGTGGATGCCATAAGTGATCAACAATTGTTGGAAGCTTACATGGGTGGATTAAAACAAGACATAAAACATGATATTTTATTAATACATCCTACAAATATTATGGAAGCTATGCAAAATTCTTGTCATATTCAAGAAAAAAACAAGTCTACACACAAGTCTACCATTGGAGCATACCCAACAAGAAGAGATCATTTTGGAGGTCATAAGAGAAGTGCACCTCAACCAACAAGGTTGAAACCTCAACAAATGGATGAAAGTAGAGAAAAAGGACTATGTTTCAATTGTGACAAGAAGTACAACAAAGGGCCTAAATTCTATGAGAAGAAAGTATTCTACATAGACAATGAAGAGGAGGAAGATGAAGAATTGGAACCATCACAAGAACTATTGCCAGAAGAGAATAATCCAACAATATATTGTCATGCATTAGCCAACATCAACTCTATAAACCCTCAATATAGAAAGATATATCAAAAAGAAAAAAAAGGTAATAGTGTTGATTTATTTTGGTAGCACCCATAACATCATCAATTGCAAATTTGCAAAATATCTCAATTGCTTTGTATATCCAACACCAGAGTTCCAAGTAATGATTGCAGATGGAGGTACCATAATGTTTTTTGGGAAGTGCCATAGTATCAAACTCAATATGGGGGAGTATTTATTAGATAGTCCTATGTTTTCCATCCAAATATGTGGTGCAAATGTTGTATTAGGGGTCCAATAGTTACAATCATTAGGAATAGTGGCCCTTAATTTTCAAGATCTTTTCATGATATTTTCCTCAAAAGGTATGGAAATTGAGCTTAGAGGTATCCAAGGGAAACCCTCTAAAGTGATAATCTTTAACAACATGACAAAATCACTCAAAAAGGGACACCATGGTGTAAGTGTAAAATTGAGCTTAATATATGTTCAAACATATATATCCCATGCTCCAATGGATCTAAAAAAATTGATCAACAATCATTCAAAGGTATTTGGAGAGATGTCGAAGAGTCTTTCGCTTACTCAAGTTCATGCCCATGCTATTCATCCATGACAAGGAAGTGTACATCTAGTCTTCCATGTTCCTTTCTCAAAGAAGATACCCAATGATAAGATCCCAATGCAAACTATTTTATCATAGATGAAGGAAGAAGGGAAAATCATAATAAAACCATAAACAATCCTTGAAATAAGGATCACGAAGCTGCAAAATCGAGCAATTACTGAGTACCTTGTCAAGTGGAAGAACCTACTAGTGAAGGAGGTGACATGGGAAGATGATGTCTTAATGCATACACACCCACAATTTTCAAGTGTTGAGGAAAACCCTTGTTTGAATGGGACTAGAATGTTAATCTCTAGACACAGCCCCATACAAATCCCATGCTATGCATAAAACCCCTTATTTGAATTATTACATTTATTGTGTTATATTTGTATGCAGGCTCTGAACCCCTTCATCACACACTTTCATTATAATTGTACCCTTTGTCTCCTATATATATACCAAGGATAATTGGTTGGTTACAACAAACATCCTATATAAAGGTTCAACAACCTATTGGAACACTCTTGGGTGTCTTCCCAAGGAAAATAACCTCAGATATATTCCATGTTATTATAGTATAGCTTTGTTGATGATTCATAAGACTTACACTATCTTTCTATGCCTCATTTTGGCTTCCTGTAGGAGTTTCTTGTAGAAACTTCACAGTTCTTGTAGAAACCTCATGTAGGATTGTTTTAGTTCTAGATTTCAATTTATCTTAATCTTGTTTTCATAAGAAAAATAATGAAAATTAAGGAGACATATGGATGTATATTGATCAAAGGGTTAGGCATAAAATAGTTGTTTAGTTCATGAATTAGTTTACCTTTTATTTAATTGTATCTCTGATATACAATAGAATGAATTCATCTTCTACTTTCAGTTTTATCTTTATAGTTTAGCATGCTTTACTTTCTTCCATTAGACTAAATTTCTTTTTTCTACAATTTAGATTAACTGTCCTTTCAAGTGGTGTGTTTTTCCTTCAAAGAAGTAGTTTATAGTTTTCTTTGAAATTTTAATTCCCTACACCACTTCATGGATTTAAACCTTTGATCACTCTCAGACCTATACTATTGTCAATGCACATTGCATATACATTGCATAACACCTCTTAAGTTTGTAAGAACCCTGGGTTTACAAAGTAAAGTAAGAAGCCAAGGATACAACAATATTATTACTGCTATTCCTAGGGCCATCAACAACACCTGGTCACTTTGAGGAAAATACCTATTCTTGATATGCTTGTCATGCAAAGATTTATACCTTGCTTTTTCCACAGTTTGATGAAAGTATACTAAAAATTTTTCTTCCTCTAATTCCAACAGTTCCACAACCCATTCAGAAACATAATCATCATCTGTCATATGAGTTACTTGTGCAATATACAAACTAGCAGTGATGAATTCAACCGACACTACTGCTTCTTTTCCATAAACCAAATGAAAGGGGGTATACTTGTGCAATTTTTTAGTAGTAGTCCAATATTCCCAAAGAACAAAAATAAATTTCTCATCCTAATCACCTTGAGCAATGTTTTATCTTCCTTCAATCGATGTAGATCCTAATCCCTCTAGTCTTCTTGTCGTGTACCACCATAGGGCTAATCCATTCGGATTCTTCATCTAGTTCAATGATTCCAGTATCAAGCATTCTATGTAGTTCATCCTTAACCTTCTCTTTATACCCCGGGTTCAACCTGTACGGTCTCTGTCGTATTGCCTTAGCTCCAAGTTTTAGTGGAATATTCATCTCCTGTAAGTTTCCCGCTATCCCCTAATCTATGAGAATGTAGTGGGAAATAAGTCATGATATTCTCGTAATAATTCTATCACCTTATGAGTTGTCTCATCGTTCCAATAGTCTCCTACGTGTGTAAAATTAGGGTTATCCATTGTCCCAATGTTGAATTGTTTTTTATTGATTGGTTGTGTATGCGACATATACCATCTCTGGCCCTTCTATTGTGCATGTTCCTTCTGTCTCTGGTACCTAGACATTCCTAGGGTCCCCTTCATCATATTCCTCCTCCATGAAATTATAACATTCCAATAGATTTTGGAACATTAATTTGGTTGTGTGCACACTGCCTAGGGGTTCTTCTTCTATATATTCTACCTTTGAGAAGATCTTTGTTCGGATGGCTTGTAGGGTTGCTTCTATGGAGGGAGATTCATATTCAAATGTGAACATGACCTTGAATCTTTGGACCAATCCTTCCCATGATGTTATCTCTATGCGTGTCTCCAATTCTAAATACTAGTTCCTTGGGATTGTATCCAACGTGTGTATGAATCAGTGTGTCCATTATGTTTCTGACACTGAGCGCCATAAAGCCCTACATTTTTCTACATGATTTGTCAGGTCTCTTTCTCCTGTGTATTTATACGCACTTAATTCTTCTTTAGGTCTGAAGCATATCTATATGATCCTACTACAATGTGCCCAATCCTTAATACTCTTTCCGTGTGCGCCCCATCATCTAACTGTAGTTTCTTTTAAGAAGACATCTAGTGCTAATGACCTCTGCTATTCAGGTACCTGTAATTCAAATGATTTTATAAACAAATTAATTTCAGTTAGTCCATCGTACATGGGTGGGTCATATAGTTATGTGCCAATCTAGTGAAAATATCGGTTTATATGGGCACATATTCTAGTTGATACTTCATGCATCCCCTGCTTCCAATTCTCTAGACCAAATTCTGAATCTGATGCGCATGAACTGAAACTTCTCCAAATGAGAACACCATCTGTTGTTGGCTCAACATAATCCTCCATTCACGCAGTCATATTATATAAATTTTCCATGTCATTCGCTCTTACTGACTTTGTATATCTCTTACCTTCTAATGGGTCCAAGGGTGCAGTAACCTTTAGATCCCCGACCTTGAAGATCATCTCCCTTATTTTCAAGATAATAATTTCCTGGTTATCAACCACCCATTCCAATCCCATTAAAGTTGGATATGGTTGACTATATTCTACGATCTCAATCACTTCAAAATATTCCATGTTGCGCACCCCATCTATGTTTACAGGTACCCCCGTTAGTCTCCCTATCAGGACTATATTATTTTGATTCATGAGCCTTAACTGGCCATGGGACCATATTAATTTAGGTTCACCCATCATCTCCCATGTCTGCTTAGGTAGTACATTCACATCCGATCCTAAGTATAGGATAACATTATCCACATCGTATTCCCCAATCTGCGCATTAAACTTGAATTCCCCATTGGTTCTCTTCATGCGTAGTACCTGGTTTACCATTCACTATGTGACATGGGTGTCCCTTCCTTTTGTGAAATGATCAATCATTTTGTATAATATTCTAAGCACAATTCTATCTCTCATCAATTCTAGACAACTTTTTAAGAATTCGGTTAGTGTACTTACTTGCAAACTTGACTTTTCAGGTACCACTGGATCTTCTATATGAGGTAGAGATGATGTGGATGATTCCCCATGTGTTTCAAGTATTTCCTTTCATGCACTCTGATATGTATCTTTTTCTTGTTGTGGGATGAATGTTGGCATAGGCCTTGCTAACTTCCTTACTTACTACTCCATTTGATTTCCTTGAATTTTGATATCAATGCCTGTGCGAGCTCCTCCATGTGTAATGATTGCAATTTTTGTTCCTTCACTATGTTTTTCAATTGATATCATTTGCACATTCTGATTCTGATGCAGATTTTGATTTGGGTTGCCTCTAGCTTGCCATTTTTCAACTAGTTGGGGACAATACTCCATTGCGTGATCCAATGATCTGCAATATGTGTATGTGGTACTTGGGTTATGGAAATATCAAGCCAAGTGTCCTGGTTGGTTATTCTTTATAACAAAGAATTGGTCCTCATCCTCCACGACCAAAATTCTCTCTTCCTCGACCTCTACCAAAATTTGCATTGTTCCCCTGATTGAAACCTATTTGAGTGTTATATTGTGCACCACTCCCATTTGCACTAGTATTCTCTTCCTGGATCCGATATATATCTGATGTGCACTCCCTTAGTAGGTCTAACACATAACAATCCTTTTATTCATGTCCTACTGATTTGCATAAATTGAAAAACAAGTTCTTTTGAGTACTCTTGTATTTCTGGAGTAATGGACACTCAGTGGTATGATGTCCCCGTTTCTTACAGATCTTGTAGTATCCTCTCCCAAGTAGTTGATTTGATGCTCCTACTTCCAAGTACTGTGCAGATGCTGGGAATTCGTCCTTATGGTGGCCCTATGTCCTGCAGTTGGTACACCAAATTTGTTCTTGTTTTTCCCTTCCTTTGGTAAGATCAACCAGCTAAATTGTTAATGCAGTTAACTGCGTCTAAACTTGTTCCATTCCCCCAATGTCTCCTGCCAGCGAAAAATCTAATTTCATCGTGATTTCTAGTTCCTTGGGTTGCGATGCAAACTTCAGTTGAGTTAGAGGTCTATGAATGTGGGGTAGTAATCCTGCAATGAACCACTCTTGATGTTATTGATATGGAATTTTGAAATTCAGTCTCCCCATTACATCATTAAAGTGTTGATCGTAATCCCATACTGAATCTCTTTGCACTTGTTTGATCTCCTTCAGTTCAGTAATATGCTGCGATTCTGACTTTGGATTTTTGAACTCCTTTAATAACACTTGCTTGATTTGTTCCAAAGTCCTATCCTATACGGTATATGTAATACCCTATAACTTCATATACCATACTAGTATGTGTCCCCTAAACGTTGTTGCTAATTATGAAATATTCACTACTTCATCTTGTATTGTTTTAGCAACCCAAACTATCTCATAAAAAAACAAGTGTTGTTTTGAGTCCTCTGACCCTAATCCCTTGAATTCATGAAGTCTAAGAGTATAATCTATCCCCGCCATGTTGGTATGTGTATTCCATCCTCTTGGTGATGTTGGTACACTTTGATTTTGACTCTGCGCACTACTTCCACTATTTCGATTGGTACTATTTTGTCCTCCTTGGCTAACTATGATGGCTTTAGACAAGTATTCAAATGCTATTTCTGATTGTGGTGACACACATGGGGTTGTGGATTCAATGTAGGATACTGTCTGAGTAGGAATTATCGGCTCTTTTATTACTGGACTACACTGAAACCCATCTTCTCTACCTCCAATATCTGGTATCTCTATAATTCCGACTTGTGTGCAAGGTTCCTGTACTTCTGTCTCATTATGCGACTCTTCTCTCTCAACCCCAATATTTTTCCTTTTATAGATATTTCCTCTGCGTAACTCTCCAAATTTGTAGTCTTACTCTAGTATACTACCTTCTTGCATCCTCAATCCCTTCTTTCCTCTTTCATGGCTTCCTCCCTTTTCTCATGCAATCCTTCTGTTATCCTCCAAGTCCCCAATGTGTGTAAAGCCCATTGATTTTTCGGACTCCATTATCATCACATGCTTTTCACATAATAACATCTTTATCCACATATTGAATGATTTCAAGAACCTTCCACATGGGCCTTTGAAAAAATTTCTTTTTGCAACACTGTATGACTGAATGCAATCTATAAAAAATTCTGTAACATAACCCCCTAGTATACTATCCAACCAAAATTCAACTGCTTGAGTAGTTGGGTTACTTACCAAATTTAACTGCCTAATCAGTTTCGGAGTCCAATTATTTGGTGCTACATCACTAAACCTTCTTGTCTTCTCTACTAACCTTTCTAGCCACTCGATCATAATTTTTGGGAATTAGCCAAAGATAATTTCATGTTGATATGTGAAAACATACTTTTGCATCCATTTCTCATCACTGATTTGAGGGTTCATGTTCTCTTGTTGCACAAAGTCTCATTCTTTTTGTTCCAACCAATTGGTGATTTCTTTCTTAGTCGACCTCCAAATCATTCCCTTAGTCGCAAATTACCGATCTCAACAACACAACCATTTTTTGGTTTCTTCTTTTCTACGCAGGGGTTATCAAACCCAAGGTTTGTGTTGATCATGACCAACAAAACCCTCAAGACACCATCCTTTTTGACATCACCTTCTTGCGTAGATGAAGTCTCACCTAAGGTATCTATTGGGGATGTAAGAATTAGGTTTCTCCAACAGTAAGGGAAAGAGAGGATGATGCATGAATCATTCTTCTTGATCTTAACTTATGCATGTTCTTGATTATCAACTAAACTATCACAACCATACATGAACATTCTAGCATAACCAATTCCTAGACTAAATTCATTCTGCAAAGTATATCATCATTCATGAATGCATAAGGACAAGTAAGAACACAAGACATAATATCCTCTCTAAACTCCTTATTTATTCATCTTATTTCTTCCTAACTAACTATTACATTCATGATCTTTCCATAACCTCAAATATCTTCCATGCACACCCTCTCACACTTACATACGCATCTCTCTCTCTCTCTCTCTATATGTGTGTGTGTGTGTGTGTGTCTTTTTTTTCTATATCCCTATCCCGTTAAATATTTATACCTAAAAATATAGGGTTTCAATTTCTATTCTTATCTATCCCAAAATAACCCATTACAAGGCATGGCATAGCCATCTTCAGTTAACTGGCTATTTTCCTTCTTCTACTTCTTGTTCTTTATACATTTTTTCTGCTGTCCTTCTATTTCTGGAAAGTTGCCCTATCATAATTTGCACTTCCTTTTCTCGCTATCTTTCTTTATCCTTTTTTCTTTGTGTTATCTCTATCCTTTTCATCCTTCTACACCCTTTCTATCTTCTGCGTGAATCCTTCCTTTTGCGTGATTCCTTTCTTCTACGCGATCCCTTCCTTATGTGCACTTCTGTGCACTTCCTTTCCAACACAATGCAACATACTTTAGTCAATACCTTATATAGAATATTATTAAAGGCTTCCACCATGCCATTATCTTGCGGATGATAAGGGATAATCTTATGATGTTGGATCAAAAATTTTCTAGTAAGGGTGGTGATTTTCTGACTAATGAATGAGATCCTTGGTCATTAGTTAAAATCCTAGGACACCCAAACCAAGTAATAATGTTTTCAAAGATAAAACTTGTTTTTGTATCTGTAGAACATCTTTAACAAGTTACGCTTCATCCTAATGAATCAAATAATATGTGGTAGTAATGATATACCTCACCTTAGAATGTCTTGTTGGGGAATTAATGAGTCCTATGAAATCAACAACCCATTTCTCAAAATCTTGTAGTTCCCAAACATGATGCAAGGGGAATTCATCTCCATGTGATGACGTATCAAACCTATGAAAAATGTCACATGCTCTAGCATATTCTTTAGCATCTTTAAAAATAGCGGGCCACCATAATTCTACCTAAAGCGTCTTTTGCATAATAGACTTACCTCATACATGACCTCCTACAACTCCACTATGATACTCCCATAAAATTTCAGGTCTTTCATGATCCAATAGATACATTCTAAGAATATTATCCAGCTCCAATTTATATAATTGACTTGCAATCAAGTGGTAGTCTGTTGCATGAACCACCAGATGTATTTTCCATGTTGCAAAATAACCATCGGGGAAGACACTAGTAGTCAAGAACAACACAATGTCAAAGAGATAGTCTGGAACAACTTCAATATTAAATAGATCAACATATGAGAGTTGGTTATCTACAACTCTTCCAGTTTCACCTGATTCTAACCGAGATAAATGGTTAGGTTCGACATTCAGATTTTTGGGTTATACAACAACCTCAAAAGAAAACTCCTGGAATAATAAAAGCCATCAACAAATCCTTCCCTCCAATACATGATTATTAAACAAGTACTTCAAAGTTGAATGATCAGTGAAAAACTTGAAATTTCCTCCCAACAGGTAATGTTTGAACTTTTGCAAAGCATAGACCATAACTAAACCTTCCCTTTCTGTAGTGGTATAGTTGTGCTCGACCTGATATAACTTTCTACTGGTTGTGCAAGAACAAGACCCAAATTAATACTAGAAGCATCAATATGAACATGAAATTCAACCTTCCAATATGGATATGTCAAAATTGGAGCACTACTTAGCTTCTTTTTTAAGATATTAATATCTTGGTCCCATTCATAGGTCCAGCGAAAAAATTCATCCTTCTTCAACAACTTCTCCAGAGGGGAAGTTATACTTGCGTAATTCTTATGAACCTACAGTAATATCTAGTATGACCCAAAGTGGATAGAAAATACTTGACAGTTGTAGGGGAAGGCATATTAATAATTAAAAATACTTTTGCGGTATCAACCAAAACTCCTTCTTCGAAAACTATATGTCCTAACAGGTTCCCAAAGGGCACACAAAAAACACACTTTTTTAGGTTCAATGAAATTTGTAATTGTCTGCAACGGTCAAACATCAATCAAAGTAATTCAATGTGTTCTTTCAGGAGGCTATATACAATCCAGTCATCCATGGAAACTTCAAGAAACTTATGGATAAATTATTGAATTGCAACAACAACAATTTTGGGGAAAACAACAAGGGCATTATTAAGCTCAAAAGGCATGACATGGTAAGAGAAAGAGCCCCATTCCATAGTAAAAGTAGTCGTATTCTTATCTTCCTTTGCAATCTAAACTTGATGATATCCTTAAAACCCATCAATGAGGGAATATGCTTCTTTTCCAGCCACTTGATCTAACACTTCATCACTGAATGGAGTAGGAAAGGGATCATGTACATAGTCTAAGTTCTGGCTTCTATAGACAACACAAACCTTTATGTCCTCAGTGTCCTTATTCTGTATAAAAATTGGATTGATCCAATAAGCTTCATCCACATGGAAGATTATTCCAGCTGCAAGCATCCTTTCGATTTCCCTTTTTACCTTCTCCTTGACCCTAGGATTTAAGTGATATGACCTATATTTGACAGGTTTGGCATCAAGTTTCAATTCTATTTTCATCTCCCCCAAATATCCTTTGATTCTCTTAAGCTTTGAAAAAATCTTCGAAAACAATTCCTCACATTCCCGCAACAAAGATTGGATTTCTATCATTGTCTGTCTATCCTAGTAGTCACCTAAAGAAGCCAACTTTGGGTGTTCCTCACTCCAAATATTCATCTTTCAAAACTTTAAAGGCTGAGTAATGAAATACTAACATTCCTTGATTGAGTATCTATAACTTCTCTTGTTACTGCAAATTCCTTAAGATTCAGATTTCAAAACCCCTTCAAATATTTAGGGTCTTCAAGATCTTTATCAATCTGATCACAACTCATAGGTATCTTTTCAGGTGACAGATATGAACTAAACTTACCAAAATATTCATTCTCAAGACAAACAACAGGGGAAAATTTGGGATTTAGTTCATTAGAAAATAACATTTTCTTAATCTATTGTGATATAGTTATGACTTCTTAAGACTTACCAATAAAGGATAAATCTTGACAAAACTGAGTTTGTAGTACCTTCCAACATGTAGTCTATTTCCTTGTCTTCTCATGCACATACTAGGCTTTCATTATTTCCCTAAAGAATGGAATAAATGATGCACCCATAATTGAGAAGGTAGTTCCTTAACTTCCCACATCCTAAGACAATACTCAATATGTGTAACTGGATTGGAGGGACCATCATAAGTTTCCAAATTTAATGGTCGATTTTTCATCTTCTTATCATCACTCGCTGGACAGACTTGGCATGGAGGGAGGAAGTGATATTGAATAGAAATATTAACATCATTCCAAGAAGAAAGTGTTCCCTTATGATTATCCCACTATATAGCACGAGAAGATATAAAGGCTATATCTGTTACACCTCAAAATTACTCACTTCAATAGTGTCGCAAGTGTCGTCATTACGAGTGTTGTAAGTGTTGCATCTTGTTCGCAAGTGTCACATCTTGACTATAAGTGTTTCAAGTGTCAAAAACATCATACTTCCATCTTGCATATGTTGTGCCTCTAACGACATCATAAAGACACTTAAGACACCTCAAAGGTTAGTTTGGAAGATGAAAAGTCTCTTGACAGGAAGTACAAGCCTTTTGACATTGAGAAAACCACAAAAAAATGGATTTTGGAGAGGAGTGCTCCCCTACCCACTGTCAGGGAGTGCTGGTGCTCCCTGATCCTCTTTGGGGGAGTGCTTGAGCACCCTGTTCACCCTTATGGGGGAGTGCTACCCTCTTTTTTAGAAAATTCTGGGTTTGTTGAGGCAAATAAGGGAAGAATCCCTCAATTCCTGAAGGTAGTTGGATTCAAATAGATGGTCAAGGCATGATCTTAGGGGAGATCCTCAACTGAAGGAGAGGAATCCTCAACTTATCCCAAAGATCTCTCAAGTGGTTGGACCTCTCCAAGGTTATATAAGGAGGCCTTCTCATGGTGAAAGACACAATGGAGATTAGAGATGTGAAACTTATGATCTCATGAGTGAGATGCCATCAAATCAATCAATGGAGATTGATTGAGAAAAGGGGTTGGACAAGGAGAACTGGAAGAGGTTGTTGCACCTTCATTCAAAGGATTGTAAGTAATTTTACTTGTTCTCATTAATATAATCAATGCTTGGCCTATTTCTTTCAAACTTGTGCTTGTTCCATATGAGTTTGTCTGTAGTAGATGGATCTATGATCGAGATAATATCAGTAGAGTAGGAAGTCCATTGTATATTTTTTTGTCTTACAGGATCTATGAGGGAGCTCAAGATAGAAGCTCAACCAAGAATTTGCAAGGAAAAATGTCGCTAATAAGGTACATATATTTCTCCTTCTCTTTCATTCATTAGCTTGATAGGATCTAAAAGGAAGTCAGTTTCCATGTTAAGCACTTTCTGTCTTGGCCTTAGAAGTCTAGAGACCAAGAGGGAATCCACTTGTCTGTCGGGGGATTCACCTTCAACAGAAATTGGCGACTCCATTGGGGAGGAGCTCTGATTTTTGTTTCCATTCCCAGATCTTGTTTTGGACCTTTTCCCACTGATTTGATATTCTCCACATTGTCTTTTTATTCTTAGATTTGTTTGATTGCTTCATTATGTCATCAGGATCACTCTGATTGACTGGATTTCTTTCATTTTTTGATTTTCTGGGATTTTTTCTGAGTTTTTGGAGCATAACGCTCCCCTCTTGTTGCATTCAAAGCGCTAGCAGTCCCCTTTAGATTTACACAGAGTGCTGGAACGCTCTGGTTCCCCTTACACCAGAGAGCTACCCCATTTCTGTGAGAAATTCTCCATAATTTTCACCTTCTGAAGCTATTTCTGGTTTTTGGCATTTTCTTAGGGTCCCATACTCTCAGTCCATCTTGTTATTAGCTTTCAAACACCCTTATTGCTGAGAATTCATCCTCTTTTGTTTTCTTTCCTTTCCTTGAAGCCACTCTTTGTCTTTGCTAACCTAGAGTTAACTTGTTGTTTTCTTCTCCTTTATCTGACTGAGTGAAAACTTTTGTGAGGAAATCCAAAGGTATGTGAACTTTTCATTTGATCTTTGAGGTCAAATTTCCATCTTTTCTCTTTTATTTGAGGTTTTTGGTTCTTGTTTGCAATTTGGTTATCTTTGTTCTTCTTGTCTATTTCACGACAAGAGTGCATTTTTTTTGTTTTGTGTGAAGTTTACTTTTGATTGTTTAATCTTGAAGTCTGATTGACATTTAGAAGTCTTGCATTTGATTATCATTGACATATAAGAAAAATGACATATTTTAGTGATTGGTTTGGATATTAGAAGACATTTCTGAATTTTTTAGCATTGCGTCGGATTTGAGTGAAAAACAAATTGATTGAGAACATTGCATATTAGTGTTTGATAGTGAAAACAACTCTCTCTTTCCCTTAAATAGCCACTCATCGAAAGAAACAATTGCTTATCATCTTCTTGTGCATTTTTTGGAATTGAGTCATCATACCATCAATTTCATTTTCATAGACCCTTTGAGTAAGGAACAACCATAAAATCAACGCTAATTAAAAATTATCTAGAACATTTTTGTTTTTAGGATCTTCCACCAACATTAGACTAGGATTAGCACTTTGGATTAGGCTGTGAGTACAACTCTCCAAAGTTTTCAAAATGAACATTAGCATCCTGAGATAGTGAGAGTAAAATCCAATTGTCGTATAGGCTTTCTGGGATCCCCCTCTCACACATGGGTTATGCACGAGGTCGCATATGGGTGAGTTACAAAGATTATCCCTCCATGGTTAAACTGTTTGTAGTGGTTGGATCGTGTATTGGGGGTCACTTGAAGGTATACCCATGATTATGTGTGGGAGCCTCTAGAGTTGATTTCAGACTTGTTATGCTGCCCATGCGGTCGGATTAGATTGTCTACTGTACCCTCCCAGGGGATGACTACGAGTTGGTGTCCTTAGTTTCCATAATCCTTAGGTACTTACATGAGGTGATGGTGAAGGGAAGTCTCACCGTACCTGGAACATACATTGGTCAAAATCACTCGGGCTCCTTGGAGGGTAAATCCATAATTACTGCGTGGAAGCTTGCACCAAGGTGAAAGTCCGTTAAGCAGGTCACCATTGTAACTATTCCACCATATCCTAGCCCCTTCTTGACTTGGTCACACGACGTTGGATTTAATCACCAACTAGTATGATCATCGAGAGAAGTCTTGTTTGCTTGGTTTTGATTTCTATATTTTATTAGCGTATGCTGTTTCTTTTTGTTAGTTGGCCCTAGATTTTCAACGTGTATTGTTATTCTCCAAAATTGATCCTATAGACGATAAAGGTCTTTGTCAATCGTGTAGGATGCAAGGGATGCCTCTGGAAGGCTATCTACCCTTACTTCCTAACCCTCCAGAAGACAACTATCGTGGAGAGGTGGAAAATCAATCTGACGTTGGGAGTGTTGTTACTCCTCAATTAGATAATCAAGAAGGCACTTTGGTTACGGTTGAGAATCCCACTCCTCGCACTACATCTGTGTCGGTAACCCCTCTCGAACCACTTTTACTTCTTTTAGACTCCCTTGGGAACGTCATAGACGAAGAGGTTCCACAATTACCAGAGAGAGATTTTACCGAAACATATATGGGATACACAAAACCAACCTTTGGTGATGAGTATAAGACTCCTGTTCGTCCTACCACTAAATTAGATATGAATCCCACACCTTCTCATTCTGTATGGAGGACTTCATCAGGATGCGATCTTTATGAGCATTTTGAATCTATTCAACAACCCTTTCATCCTCATGACCCTCCTGGTGAAACAAGACCATCCGTTCAAACAATCAATCACCCCATCGATCAGGTCATTAACCCTACTGTTGCATCAACACAAGTCTATCCTAATGCTAGACTCATCACCTCTACTCATTCCCAAGCCACTTCGATCCCTACCCTTGATTTTACAAACTTTCACTCTACAACTCCACATGTTCCGCACGATCTTCCTGGGATATCTTTACACCAGAGAATGCAAACCCTTGCCAACCAAATACAACCGATTGGAGGGAAACCACCATCTAGCAGACCTATCCTTCTTGGAGGACCACCATTCTATGGTGGAATTACCCCTCCCGGGGGACAACCCCCTTTTCATGTTCCTTCTGTAGGGAAACCTCCCTTTTCCAGTCATACCCCGGTCGTTAATCCACTGCTGACAGGGGGGAAACCTTCGTTTGCTGGAAACCCTTCACAATCCTGGTGAGTATCTTCAAGAGGCACTTTTACCCAACCCCATGTTGCAGGGAAATCATATGATAACCCACAAGGAGGAGTATCAAATCCTGTTCCTTCCAGAACATCTTATGGACAACCTTATTCGGGCGGCATCCCAAACACCACTTGGAGTCCTTAGGGACAACAACCTTATCCTCCTCATGGGTCTAATGTGTATCTACCTCCGGGATCTACTCCTTACCATCCTCAAGGAAAAAATGTTTATCCTCCTTATGGGCAAGAAAATCACTCGGCTTATAATGCTTAGAACCCATCGAGTTATGAAAATGTTTCTCAGCCATCATCAAATCCTGTTTATCCTGGCCAAAAAAAACCGTATGTAGGAGGACCTACTGGTTACAACTATCCACCTAACCTAGTTTATGGTCCTAATGGTGTTCCTATGCCACACCAATATCATCCACAAATTAACCGATAGCTACCTTTCCTTGCGACTCTGGATCTCCCAGACTTGTCTCGGTTAACTAATGATCCTATTTTTCATTCACCGGTTTGGTCAATTATTCCAGCTAAACTTCCTTCTGATATTCCAAAATTTGATGGAAAATCTAGCAAAGATCCAAATAACCATGTGATGAATTTCTATTTGTGGTGTTCATCAAACTCCCTCATGGATGATTCTATACGTTTGCATCTTTTCCAGTGAACACTTACTGGCTTTGAAACAAAGTGGTATATCGAACTACCACGTGCTTCTTTTCATGATTGAACTCCCTTGCCATGTCTTTCCTCACACACTTTCAACTACCTATTCGCTATGAGACAGGTACTGAACTCTTGACCTCCCTTTGTCAAACTGACTCCGTGCATATCTCTGACCATATTCATGAGTGGAGACAACGATGAAGGCTGATCAAGGTAATGATTCCTGACATATTATTGTCATAATGGAAATCACTTTTACCCCCAATCGCTCGCGATGTCGCTATGGGTGGCGCTGTCACTGAGGAAGAAACCATTGCTCGGGATTAGTACTTAGATTTGGTTTATTCACAATCTGGTACTTTGTATGATTTGCTTCCAAATTCTTCTCGAGCTAATACCAATCCATCTAAGCCGTCATCCTCATCTCATGTAGATGGCGTTATTGGTTCCTTCAAATCTCAATCTACATCCTAGTCGATTGGAGCTGCACCTCGATCTACTTACACGTCTACTCCTAGTTTGACCACACCCTCTACCTCTTCTCATACCCAAGTCTCCGAGGTAAATGAAGGTCATTCTACCTCCTCGCAACAGACTAGAGGTAAGAAAAAGACAAAGAATAAAAACAAAAAGACTAATAATAATGAACAACCGAAATCTCAAAACCCACCACCTGCTAATGAAAAGCAACCACAGCGGAAACCGAAGTTCCCATGTCTTATCTGTGGTGACGATCACTACACTCGAGACTGTCTACATCGGGATGAAGTGGCCAAACTCTTTAAAGTAAATTCCCAACCCGTCGTGCCTACTCAGCCTTTTCCTCAGTAACAATCCATGGTTTCTCAAACCCCCTCTCCCGGGGGCAGTTCTAGCCATTCTCATGATGAGGCCTTGACGAGTGCACATATTTATATGTTTAATGGGATTAATTTGACCACTCGCTCTAAGACATATGACACACCAGGTAACCCTGACAAAGGAAAAGACACTAATGGTACCCGTACTTTACCAGATCCATCACCGTCCTCTGTTAGCCCTCCATCGGTTAATCCTCCGTCTGGACCACTTCAGATTGAGAAACCTATGTTCGACTCTATCTTACAGCCTCCTAAGAGCACTATCTGCAAAGCTACCTTTAATCCTAGTTCACGTGCCGCCTAGAACTACAACATTGTTGAAGATTTGGCTCAAGCACCGTGTGCTATGTCTGCGTTAGAAGTTCTACAACACTGCCCAAGTCAATGTAGAACACTCTTGGTTTCTATTGGCGCTGTTGATCCTGAGTCGACCAACCATATCATGTTTAGCCTAGAAAATTATGCATCTCGACTCTCCCACCAACTTGCTTTCCAAGTTGATGTTGTTGTGCACAATCAACAAATCCATCGAACTATTCTGGATGAGGGAGCCTCAACTTGTGTCACGTCTTTAGCGTGTTGGAAAAGTTTAAAATCACCCACACTTAACAAATCCCCAATGATGTTACGCACCTTTAATGGGAGAGGTTTCCATCCCCATGGGATTTTACAGTTCCTGTCCATCCAATTAGGCAACAAAACCATCTTTGTTGATGTCGAGGTGGTCGATGCTCCCCTCGATTAAAATTTGTTGCTCGGAAGAAGTTGGTTCTATGCTATGACCGCTGATCCTTCGTCAGTTTTTCTATGTGTGCAATTTCCTCACCAAGGAAAAATTGTCACCATCGATCAGTTGGATTTATGCACACCTGACGCTTGCACTCCTGCTACCAACAATATTCCATTCTTGGGAGATCACAAAATCACATATGAAAGCATTGGTGTTGGCTTGTTGAAATATTCTTGCCTCATGGGTACCTTCCCTACACCACTTCCACCCACTGCACATCATATTTCCGCGATCAATATGATTTCGACTGCGGTTTATCAATCCTTGGAATCATCTAACCCTTGGATTGTACCCAATCCATTGGAATTCGATGCACTAGGTGACACCATGCCACTTAGTCTAGCCGAAACCTCATATGTTTCCATCCAATCTAACTCTCCCTCTTCGGATGACCAAAATCTCTTGGCACCCGACACTTATTTGATACCATCATGGTTAAATTCTTTGTTGTCTGTAATCGACTACATTTCTCAAATGTTTCCTTCCAATGAATCCATAATGGAAATGCTTAGCCTCGATGATGTACCTTGGGATGATAGCCATCATTGGTCCTTTTTTCTTCCACCTCTCGAAGAAATTCAAGAAGACATACACTCTGTCTTCCCTCTTGATGTTGTCGATTTTCCGCAATCTCCCATCCTCACACAAGATACTCTTTCTGAAGGGAATTTGGGAAACATATCACCTACAATCATTATTGATATTTCGATCAAGGAAGGTGTCATGGAAAACATTAACCTCGGAGCTAATTGATCACCCGAGGAAGTGGTCTCTTATACTTCTTTATTTAAACAATTTCACGATGTCTTCGCCTGGAGCTACGAAGAGATGCCCGGGATCGACTCATCAATCATTGTACACGAGATTAAAACCTACCCTGATGTCAAACATGTTCAACAAAAACTCTGCCCAGTCCACCCTAAAAAGACCACGACTATTAAGGTAGAGGTTGAGAAGTTATTGAAGTCTGGCTTCATTTATCCTATCCCCTTGACAGAATGGGTTTCCATTATCGTTTCGGTTACTAAGAAACAAGGGACCATTCGCGTATGTGTTGATTATAGGGATCTTAACAAGGCTTGTCCAAAATACAACTACCCAATACCCTTTATCAACCAGATTATTGATAATTGCACTGGTAGTGTAATTTTATCTTTTATGGATGGTTTCTCAGGGTATAACCAGATTGACATATTACCATTTGATCAACATAAGACAACCTTGATCTGCCTGTGGGGAACTTTCGCATATTGAAAGCTACCATTTGGCCTTAAAAACACTGGGGCTACGTTCCAGCGAGCCATGTCCTACACTTTCCATGATATCAAATGTATTGTGGAACCTTACCTTGATGACTTACCTACCCACTCATCTAGTCTATCCGACCATCTCGGTCATCTATGGGCTATCTTTCTTCGATGTCGGTTCTACCGCATTCGTCTGAACCCACATAAGTGTATTTTTGATGTCGAATTCGGCCGACATCTTGGCTTTGTTGTCTCCAAGGACGGGATTCAGGTGGATCCCTTAAAAATTCGAGCTATTATAGCTTTACCCCCACCTACCAACCTACGAAAAATCCAAAGTTTGCAGGAGAAAGCAAACTTTGTTTGCCGATTTATTCATAACTACGTTGAGATCACTAAAGGCTTCATGCGATTGTTGTGGAAAGACGCCCCTTTCATCTGGGATGACACTGCTCAATGATCGTTCGATGCTCTCAAGCATGCACTGACTAACACTCCTTTGTTACATCCTCCGAACTATACAAAGGATTATATCCTTTACTTAGCAGCCTCTGTTTCCACTATCGCTATGGTGTTAGTGCAAGAGGAATCTTCCGGTGAAGAACATGTGATTTATTACATGAGTAAAAGTCTCTCTGGACTTGAACTTTGTTACTCACATGTTGAGAAGTTGGCTCTGGTAGTCATCATCGCCGTCTAGAGATTTCGTCACTACATTCTGTTATGCACCACCACAGTTATCGCAGATTCAAACCCCATGTATCACATCCTAACATGTTAGGTGCTTGGGGGAAAATACTCTAAATGGATCATAATCCTTCAAGAATTCGATCTTGAATTTTCCAAATCCAAATCTAAAAAGTCCCTGGTGTTTGCATAACTCATTTGTGATTTTCCCTGTGCTGATGAAGAAACTGAGCCTAGAGATTCTCTGCCTAACGAATCTTTATTCCTCATTAGCATTTCTGATCCCTGGTATGGATACATCATTCTCTATCCCCAGACACAACATTTTCAACCAGATATCTCTTGCGAAGAACGTCGCTGTATTCGCCACCACTCTCGTCGTTATCTTATTATCGATGACACTTTATATCATCGTGGCATTGATACCATCCTACGATGATGTCTCACTCATGAAGAGGCTGAACGTGTCCTCAATGATTGTCACCTTGGAGCCTGTGGTAGTCACCTTTCTGGGATGGCTACCACCCAGAAAATTTTACGTGCCGGATACTTTTGGCCCTCCATCTTCAAGGATTTTATGGAGGCCATAAAAAAGTGCCCACCCTGCCAAGTTTTTCAAAACAAGTCACGTACCCACCCTGCTCCACTGCATCCCGTTATTGCCATCGACCCCTTTGCCAAATGGGGCATTGATTTCATGCAGTGTAAGCCTACCTCAGCCCGGGGGCACGGTTATACAATCGTCACCATTGATTACTTTACAAAATGGGCTGAGGCTATGCCTACCTTTCTGAATGATGACCGTACTACAACACTTTTCTTTTTTAATCACATCATCACTCGCTTTGGTGTTTCACAAGCCATTGTCACTGATCATGGTTCCCATTTTCAAAACTAGATGATGAATGAGTTGCATACCAAGTTGGGTTTTCGCCATGAGAACTCATCTCCCTACTACCCTCAAGCTAATGGAAAAGTTGAAGCTATCAACAAGGTCCTCAAAATGATGATCCAACGGATGGTAGGGGTAAACAAGACATCTTGTCATTTACAACTTTTTTCCGCTCTCTGGGCTTATCAGACCTTAGTAAAAACTGCTACTAGATTCACTCCCTTCCAGTTAGTATATGGTGTTGAGGCTGTCTTACCAATCGAGTGCGAAATTCCTTCACTAAAACTTAAAGTAGAACTCATGCCCAACACTTCTGCTGAAGAAGAACATTTCCTACACTTGACTAGACTGGACGAAACACGTCGTGATGCTGCTCTTGTTAATGAGACGTATCAAAAGCGAATCAAACATCAATACGACAAATCCGTCCATCCTTGCACTTTTGCAGAAGGAGACTTAGTCCTCATATATGACCAGGCTCACGATAAGTTAGGGATAGGGAAGTTAGAACCTCTATGGCACGGTCCCTACATTGTGAAACATGTTCTACATAGAGGTGCCTACGAACTAGTCAATTACGATGGAGTTTCCCTGGGTGAGCCCCAGAACGGGATTTATCTGAAGAAGTACTATGCCTAGGACATCTAGCGTACGTGCTTTGTACACCATTGTATTTTTATTTTTTTTGGTGTGTCTTTTCTCTTGCGTGCTAAAGTTTTTCCTTGGCCACTTATACCATGTCTTGTGTTTTTCATGCGTAGATGACATCTTCCTTTCCTATCTTTGTTGGGTTTGCGGATGGTGCTAGTCGACACACCCAAAACGTTGCCTCTGCAGCTTGGGTCATTTACCACTCTGATGAGTTGGTTAGTTCAGGAGGTATTTTCTTAGGATTGACAACCAATAACATGGCATAATATCATGCTATCATTGGAATTTTAACTGAAGCATCCTCCCTAGGAATTTCTTGCATAATTGTTCATCTAGACTCTCAACTCGTGGTATATCAACTCAATCGTATCTATGCTATTCACAACCCTATCCTGCTACATTTCCATCTACGAGTGCGCCGTCTTGAACGGATATTTGATTTTATCGAATATCGGCACATACCAAGAGAACTTAATACCATTTCAGATACACTAGAAAATTACATTATGGATAGATATCTCACACATAGATAAGCTTTCATAAAGGAAATGAATCACATCACATATCATCATGTAAATTAAAACACATAACATAAAAACATCATTTGAAAATCTTTTGGCACTGTAAAAACTCGTAAATGTATATATATACGGTGTGACTGAAAATGTTTGATTACATAAAAAATGGTACATAGATAGGCAAAATGTGGGTCCTCAAATCCATAAACATTGTCCTACTGACTATACAATCATCAGGAAGATCCTAATCTCCCTGCATCACATTATGCTGTGAGTAATATATCACTGCACAGGCTATTCACCTAAGTAGAGAGTTAAAACTCTCGGACACCCCCACAATGTGTCTCTATATATGTAGCGGTATTTCCCGCCTCCTGAGAGAAGGGATACCTATCGTGAGGCCTTGGAGGTTTCTTTCAACCTCCTGGAGTTCTCTTGCCGCTACCCCCTGATCAACTACAACCTGAGCATCTCTACGATGCCCCAATGCTGGCATATCTACTAGATGTACTACTCCTCTATCTGCATGATGAAATGATACGTCTGTTAAAGATTCTTCTATGTACCCCCCCAAAAAAACCATAATATAACATTTTTAAAAAATAAAAAAAAACACTTATCAAGATTGTTTTTGGTTTCTCACCTGATGCATCCCAATCCTCTCCTACTGGAAGGACCAAGTCCATGCTTCCCCAGAAATCCACTCTGGCATATGGAAAATCTTCTATCACAATCAATTGGTGTCTTAGCCAAGCAAGGAAGCCCTCAGTAAATCTAAACTCTGAATCTAAGCCTAGTCTCGGGGACAAGCTTGTCCACCGCTCCATACGTGGTTCTCCCACTGGTCGCACTGCCAATGCAATCTGAGGTTGCATCTGGGGAATGCGTTCTAAAAAGAATGAAACCAAGAATGAACCATACCCAAATTGCTTCTGCTATCCTGCTTTGCATTTCATGATTTGTTCCTTCGCATTTTGAAGGAACCCTGCACTCCAGTTGAACAATGTTGGCTCTAAACACTGTAAACCATAAGCCACCTGTGATCTTGAGACTAGATGTGCACTGGTACTTCCTGCTATGCTTGTGATGACAAAAAATATGGATTGAAGAGGAAAGTCTCTGATATCTTTGATTGCAATCCTGCCTCTGACTAGCCTCGCTCCCAGGACACAATGGTTTTCCAGATACTCATCCACAGGTGCAAGAAGTGCCCTCTATAATGATCCCAAGCCATTATGCAAGGATTATCATGGTTTTGGTGTCTTTTTGAAACTTTTTCTGTGTGAGGTATTTCGTCAAATAGTTTGTTGATCTATTTGTTTAGATGTGTTTATATGTGTGTATGCAGAAAATAACAGAAAGAGATAACCATTGAACATACCTCAACCATATGCAATAATATAGACAAGCCAAAACATCTCAAATCTTCTTTATTCATAAAATAGAGAAACCTGCTACAATGAAGATGCCGATCTGGAATGCTGAACAAATGGCCAAGAAGATAGACAATAGATAAGAGATGCTACAAAATGCTCCCGCTAATACAAAAGATGCCTCCAAAGGCTGAATAAGAAATGAATATCAATACAAGCAGATTTGAATGCCAAACTTTCCAGCTGAAGAATGCCACACTCCAATAGAAGGCTGAAACCCTCAATAACTTGGCCCTACTGCCAAAAGTGTCCAATCACCCTAAGAAATATGCCAACTAATAGATTGGGTGATGGTAAGAACAACCCAGGTGCCCGAATCTCCAAGATCCCTCTCAATCTCTGTAGATCTGAAATCCCCCACAGAATGGTGCGCCCCACTGGATGACTGAAACCCTAGATAATTTGACCTTGCTGAAAGAGGCCTCCAAATGATCTGAAAATCTCCAGAAATATAGATCAGGACATTACAAGTCACTAGGTGAAGTCTCAGGGTCAGATATGAAGTGTAACCCCTCCAAACAGACTAGATCTGGACCTCAAAAATGCCCTCCTTCTCTTCAATTCGCCCCACTACTCAAGAAATAATCTGAGCCATAAAACAATCTTAGAAAGCACTAGATCTGATGTCCAAGGCCCTGTAACGAAAACCCAAGTGATAGAATCCTCAACGGCCCTGCCAATCTCCTACAACGAATCTCTCTCCAAAGATGGTGCACCCCCCTTGCTAGAAACCCCCAATGGTGCACCCTCCTCCTCTTCCTATGCCTGTGGATGTGTAGAACCTCCTGCACTGATGTATATCTGACTAGAATGGTGTGGGAGAGTATTGCATCTCCGAGACCAATCTTGGGACAATCTAGGTGGAATCTTTCACCACCGAATTATCCTCTAGGGTTTGTTAAGTCAAAACCCTCAAAACCCCCAAGAGACGGGCTCACTAGCTAAAGCCAGATATCAAACTGATAAACATACATGAATGAATGATAAGAGGCCCTTGCCTTTCCTTTATACCTTTGGCTCCCCTTGTGCCTCCAAAGCGACTTTCATTTTATTAATATTTAATTAATTAATTAAATCACTTTAATTAATTAATTAACCTTTTTACCTTTGAAAATCTCCTTATCTCTCCTTGTGGCTTCCCTGGCCACTGAAAGTCACTTCTAGCCATCCCATCCTGTAGTGTTTCTCCTCCCAATTCCAATGAGCTATTACACTGAGAGGTTCTTCCAAGTAATGTGCCCAAAATGACCTCTTCAGTGAATTTCATTGACTTATAGCTCAAAATAGTCAAAATCATGGAAATCGTCGGAATGCAACGAGACCAAAGACAACCTGTGCGGAATGGCTCATAATGATGGAATATGATGATCAATGCATGATGGACCCCACAATGCCTCTCAAATACCCTTGTAATCACTATAACATCCATCTGGCTACTCTGGTCAACATAAATCTCTGCATTGTGATGATGTCCCAAAGTGGGGACATTACAGTCCTCCCTGCTAGAAAATTGCTTGTCCTCAAGCAATAACCGAATCCCATCAAGTATAATGACAGGATCCCATGTCCACTTGTGGGTTACATAGTAGAACCCATCCAAAGATGAATAATCACACATGCTGCCTCTTGGGTCCCATATCAAGTCATGAACTGCTAGCCCCTGAGACGTACAATCCTGAAATACACCAACTCCATGAGTCTCCTATACCTGACACATGGCCTCATCCCTGAGTGAGTCCATCCTCCTAGTCTCTACCAAGATCCACACGGCCTCCGTCAACTACACATACTGATGCCCGACTGAGGTATTTCAAGACCTCCGTGAGGCACCCGCAAGCGATGCACTCCTCTCAACACTGAAGCTCAATGGAAAGTTAGAATAACTTCCCTTGCAATGGTCCACTCTCCCCTGTCGGTCAATGAACTTCTCAATCCTGCAATCCCTGGGTCCCATGCTAACCTCTGTCGAAGATCCTCATGCTAACACTGCACTACTCCGACCATGACTGTCTACCCCTTGCATACACCCTGAACTCTCCTCTCCTGGGTCCTCCTGCTGAAATACTTGTGATCATTGGACATGTTGCCCATAAACTGTATCAGTGAAGACACCTTTGTAGAAGAAGTACCTGTCCAAACATATCCATGCCCTATCATGATGATCAAGTGGAAGAAAAGGTCTCGCCCCATAAGACAAGTACCTGCAGACCCACTCCAAACCAAACCAAGGTGGAGTGTGTGGCTCTTTGGTGCAACCTGGGTCAACATGATCATCGTGCTAACAAAACAGACTCCTGGGTCCCATGGAAAACTTGGAAGTTTATCACTTCCAATCTCCTCTAACTGCTCATGTGTGAGGCTAATCACTGTCAGAAGCCCTCTGTGCTCATCTGTCGTCACCTGGTCTATGATGCTCACCATCACGCACCAAGTCTCAACTGTCTGTCTAACACGGTCCACCTCTGACCTGCTGTAGGCCGTAAAAGTACTCCTATCATGAAGTCTCGGCCTACTCACTCTCCATGCCCTCAGCCATGGCCTATCCCTCCTCATGTTGTTGTCTATGATAAAAGTGTTAGGACAGGCTAATAGAAACATCTGCAGCTGACTGTAGGACTGAAAGGCGTCACATGCTTTGGTCAATCCCAAGGATTCAACCATAAGCTCGTCCATCGGTATCCATGATAACTTCTCGCATGTAGTCATCAGTAAACCCCAATCATCAGGTACAATCGGAAGTAACTCCTCCAACTACTGGTAAACCACTCTCCATCTCCCCTCACCTAGGCAACTGCTAAAATGGTGAAGGTGAGGTCTCAGAATCATATGCTGTTGCAAAGGAGTGTCACCTGCATGCTCCCCTAAGAGTGTCTCCTCCTTGCCAGGTAGTACACCCCTCTGAATCCCACCATACATCTCAACATGTCTCTGTGAGCTATCCCTCATCACTGTATGCTCCGGCATACTCCTGTCATCTCCCACAAACTCATGCTGCATCACAGATCCTGGGTGTACGGCTGGATCAATCTCTATATGGAGATCAACCACTCCCAAGACACAAATGGAAGTGTCCCCCATCAACTGGCACTCCTCTGCTAGATCATAAACATCCTCTGTCAACGTGACTGGCTGATACATCTGAGTGTCCACTAAGACAGATGAAGTGGATCCCTGATGGATCTCCTCAAGAGACTCATCCATCCTAGACTCTGATTCTTGAAGGGCGATCTATGTGCCTCTCAAGAATCCTCGAGTGCTCTCCAACTCCTGAGTGAGTCGGTCCATATCCAACTCCTGCTCCCTCAGAGCCTCATGATACATCTCACCAACCCTCAGTAGATAATCCTGGCCAGTCAAAAACTGTTGGTGATCGGTCCTCATCACAGATACCCTCTCCTCGAGAGTACGAAAATCCTCCATGGCAATCTCCTCATCTGAACTACCATGTGCCACTGATGCTCTCCAGTAGTAATATGCCATCACTGCATGCATATCATGAGTACGTCTAGTGGATGCCCTGATCATAGCCTCACTAACTCTCAACTGTGCTTATAAGTGGTGTGACTCCTGATCATGGTCATGCTGAGGTGCCATCTCAGACCCCTCACTGCTAGTGTCAGTCCTGCTAGTGCCAACTATAGAATCCCCAGAAACACCCTCTGCATAAGATGACGTGCTGAACTATCCACTGTCTACTGTGCTGCTGGGTCTTCCTGTATACCACTACACCCCATCACTAGGTGCTATCTCCCCCTGAATCACACTGTATCCTGTATAAGTGGCTGTATCCTCCTGTGCACTCAACTTGCTACTATCATCTGCGCCTGGACCCCATATGGATGTATCCATACACATGCTATGATCATCCTGCCTACTAAAGAGTGCATCCTCATCCATGCAATCTGATCCTGGATGTAAGTGCTCCATCCACCTATCAGCCTCTGCAATCTGCTCAACCAATGGAGTCTCCATTAGCTGTGACTCCATCTCCTCTAGCTGACCTTTATGTGTGAGGTCAACTGCCTGTACGTCCTGTACCTCCTCCTGGATATGTGGGTCTACCTGTCCATGGTGTGCATCCCTCACACTAGGCTCATCCATCATAGCTGACATGCCACTGATCTCCTCATGTGACGTGGCTATCATCGGTGTCTGAATAGGTGACAGATGTGTCATGGCCCCCATAGGAAGCTCATCATCTCTAGGTGCTAACACGTGTGACTCCCCACTAGTGTCACTACTCTGCTGAGGTGTAAGGTCATCAAGGGTATGTGACGTGTCTACTGAGACACTGGGGCTATCGTCCTGTCCATCCAGTTGCCTGTCCACTACACAAGGGTCATCATCCTCCTCAAGCGTGCAAGCGTCACTAGCCTCTGTGCAAGAGTCATCATCACTATCCTCTGAAGTAGAGTCACCATCACTAGCCTCTGTGCCAGAGTCACTTTCATCATCTGACTGCTCTAAATTCTCATCATCATGATCATAGTGTACCTCAATAATATGCTTCTTACCCTTACCCCTACACCTATGATCTGGTTCCCAAGGCACCTTGCAACTGTAGCAAAGTTGCGTGCTCCTAATGGGTGTGGGGTTTCTCCGTGATTCCTCCTATGCCATGTATTCCATTTCCTTATTGACCTAGAATGTAATCTCATCTGTGCTCCACCCAGGATTTTTCATGGATAAATATTGTTGGAATGTTACTTGAGCCCTAGTTTCCTCACCAAGGTCGTAGAAATATTCCCATCTACAACGTACAGTCTCTTTAGAAAAATCCCTAATATTTATCTCTTCTTATGGAAGACCCCTCTATGGCTCTGCATACATGTGATAATTCCCACTGGCTGACATGAATCTAAGCTCTGATACCACTGTAATGATCCCAAGCCATTATGCAAGGATTATCACGGTTTTGGTGTCTTTTTGAAACTTTTTTTGAGTGAGGTATTTCGTCAAACAGTTTGCTGATCTATTTGTTTAGATGTGTTTATATGGGTGTATGTAGCAAATAACAGAAATAGATAACCATGGAACATACCTCAACCATATGCAATAATATAGACAAGCCAAAACATCTCAAATCTTCTTTATTCATAAAATAAAGAAACCTGCTATAATGAAGATGCCGATCTGGAATGCTCAACAGATGGCCAAGAAGATAGACAATAGATAAGAGCTTCTACAAAATTCTCCCACTAATACAAAAGATGCCTCCAAAGGCTGAATAAGTAATAAAGATCAATACAAGCAGATCTAAATCCCAAACTCTCCGGCTGAAGAATGCCACGCTCCAATAGAAGGTTGAAACCCTCAATAACTTGGCCCTGCTGCCAAAAGTGTCCAATCACCCTAAGAAATATGCCAACTAATAGATCGCGTGATGGTAAGAACAACCCAGGTGCCCAAATCTCCAAGATCCCTCTCAATATCTGTAGATCTGAAATCCCCCAGTGAATGGTGCGCCCCACTGGATGACTGAAGCCCTAGATAATTTGACCTTGCTGAAAGAGGCCTCCAAATGCTCAGAAAATCTCCAGAAATATAGATCGAGACACTGCAAGTCACTAGGTGAAGTCTCAGGGTCAAATCTGAAGTGTAACCCCTCCAAACGGACTAGATCTGGATCTCAAAAACGCCCTCCTTCTCTTCAATTCGCCCCACTGCTCAAGAAATAATCTGAGCCATAAAACTATATCAGAAAGCACTAGATCTAATGTCCAAGGCCCTGTAATGAAAACCCAAGTGATAGAATCCTCAACGACCCTGCCAATTTCCTACAACGAATCTCTCTCTAAAGATGGTGCGCCCCCCTTGCTGGAAACCCTCAATGGTGCGCCCTCCTCCTCTTCCTATGCCTGTGGCTGTGTAGAACCTCCTGCACTGATGTAGATTTGACTAGAATGGTGTGGGAGAGTATTGCATCTCCGAGACCAAGCTTGGGACAAGCTAGGTGGAATCTTTCACCACAAAATCATCCTCTAGGGTTTGTTAAGTCAAAACCCTCAAAACCCCCAAGAGACGGGCTCACTAGCTAAAGCCAGATATCAAACTGATAAACATACATGAATGAATGAGAAGAGGCCCTTGCCTTTCCTTTATACCTTTGGCTCCCCTTGTCCCTCCAAAGTGACTTTCATTTTATTAATATTTAATTAATTAATTAAATCACTTTAATTAATTAATTAACCTTTTTACCTTTGAAAAGCTCCTTATCTCTCCTTGTGGCTTCCCTGGCCACTGAAAGT
>ML786531.1:1119756-1191077 GCA_009831015.1 Picea engelmannii | reverse complement strand
AATGTAAAGGAGCACAGCCAAGAAAGAGAAGGTACATCATATGTTCCTATACAGAACTTAAGGTGTGGTGAGCCATGTGATTATCAAGCTAAGAGGCACAATTTAGTGATGAATTGCCTTCGTTGTGGTAAGATTATTTGTGAGTTGGAGGGTGAAGGCCCCTGCAATTTATGTGGGAGCAAGGTTTGGCACCATGACTGACCCATAAAACATTTGAGAGGGCCTTCATAACAAATATCAGAATTGGAGGAGAAATCGAATGTTTTGAAGAATAAACTTCTAGAGTACGACCGCAATGGAAAATCGCGAACAACTATTATTGACGATCAAAGTGATTACTTCAATTTTAAGGGGAATTCTTGGTTATCACCTAAGGATAAGAAGGAGTTGCAAAGAGAGGAAATTGAGAAAGTTGAAAATATAAGTCAGAGAAGAACAATTATGTTTCTGGATCCAACTGGTGGAAAGGTATCAATTGCTACTGAAGATGATATTCAACAAACAGACGTATATTCTTGTGTTGCAAATAAAGAAAAAATCCAAAATTTCCATGTAGAGCCAAGTCCAAACATCAAAACATGACCAACTTGTGTTGATGTTAGAAAATCTTCGCAGCGCATTGACTCTAGAAGTAAGAGAATCCCGGACAACATGAAGGTCTGGAGTGGAAGAGTAAAGCAAGAGTTTAGCAACTTACAATCTTCGACAAGAATCATTATATCAGATGTATATGATATTTGCATGTTGAAAGATGATACAGTAACTGGGGGAGGAAAACTAATAAAACTTCCCTCCTCTCTTTATGTGCAGACCAAAGAGAATAATAGAATTATTGAATATCATGAGGGAAAAATTGAAATATGGGTCTTGAAGTCAGGTTTGATCTTGTTGAGGAATTGGCTAAGTCAAAATGACCAAGTTAACATAGTTGAAAATTATTGAAGACTTGGTATCGACGAGGGAGGATTCTATCAACCCATTTTTGATGGCAGAAGGAAAATGCATTTGAGGATGATGTGTCTTGGTAAGGATTGGGATCCAAAATCAAGATTGTATGGGGAAATCCGTTACCATGATAATGCAATGCCACCACTTATTCCTGCAAAATTTTTTCCTTTGGTTTATATAGTTATTCATGCAGCTCATGATGCACTCAGAAAGAACATAAAGTTAAAAGGAGCAGATGTAGAACATTTTTTCCCGTACATGGATCCTGATGTTTTCATTGTTAAATTCTATAATGAAACCAACAGGTTGGGGCTACATCAAGACAAGGATGAAAGTAGCAGAATCCATACCAATGAAAATCGCCACCGGAAAAGTACATTGAATCCTCGTAATAGAGGCGAGTAGCCTATAATCTACCCATCCAATGGGACATCTCTCACATTTAAAAATCATTCTCACTCCTAGGACACTTTCTACTGTGATTACCATCAATTGACTAGAACGGACAGAAAATGAGCCAATGTCGATTTTGAAGAAGATAATGATATTAAACTCATTGCACAAAAATCCACGGGAACATTTTCAGAAAAGTATGACGACGAAGAAAGAGAGGGTGAGATCCCTACCATTCGATGGTTAAAGAAACGAGACTAGAATTTTGAAGAAGATAACCATTTGGTGTCAATTGTGAGTGTTAATACAATGTTTTTATTTCTCTAGTACCAACATCAGGAAGTAGAGAGTTTATCAGAGAATATTGATATATGTGAATTAGATGATCGATGGCATGGGGAGAACGTTGATCGTTTCAGATTCAATACTCAAATTGAAGACTATATCACAACATTTACATTTCCACACAATATTGTTGTTGTTTGATGTATACAATTTTATCGCCAACACGACCAAGGAGTCAATTATTCCAATCAAATTATATGGAATTCCATATTCACATGGCGACAGATCAATCAAAATTTAGAGGACTGTATGTATAACTTCAATTTCATATATGAAACAATCGATATTGGTGTGAGAAACTTTGTGTTGAAAACGTGCCAACCAATTTCCCATGCAATAGCATGCACATCAGCTAAATTTAGAATGTGCATGCATGCACTCTTCAGTGAACAGTTTGTAACTGGTGGATCTTAATATAATCAGTTTGTCTGATTGTTTGAGAGATGTTATACATACGATCATACCCATAGAGGTGAGAAATGTGTGAGAAAGACGTAATAATGTGGAGTGCAATGTGTATGTATGGAGAAGATGGTTGTATGCTTGTGATTCACTATTGTAATTCTCCCTTGAATAATAAGAATACCGATTATCATTGCCTCGTGGTTTTTTCCTGTATTGGTTCCACATAAATCACTGTGTCAATTTTGTGATTGATGGTCTCAATTTATTGCTTGTTTATGCTTCGTGTGTGCTCAGTTTTTCTTTCGCTTCATAACAAGTGGTATCATAGCAGGTGCAGTAGGTGAGCCAAGGCAAATTGTGTGCATATTTCCTATGAGTGCAAGAACCTTTGGACGTGTGTTTGACACGTAAGGACAAGCGGACCTAAGTACTAAGGAGCCCGGATATTTTTTTGCGACCAGATGTCGTGATCAAGTGATCTTTAGCACATCGGCACTCCCTAGGCAGTGTTAGGGGCGTGTCGGTGCTCCAACACTTATGAAATAGGAATGTTTCCCCCTTCAGCGCAACCAGTTCAAGCATAGAGAGAGCTAGTAAGGCGATGTTCCCCTTTCCACACTAACAGTGTGCCATTTTCTAAGGCGTCACTCCCCCAACATCCTTATTGGTGCGTCAGGGAGCCCCAAACAACACTAGAGGAGCGCCATCCTCTTAAAGCAGGGAAAGGCGAGTTTTTTGGAAAAGGGATGTTTTTCTAGTCTGAGCAAAAGATTGACAGATGAATTGAATGTGATTTGGTAGAGGTTTTGGGGAAAATGGATAAGGTTCAAAGTTTTAAATTTGAAGTTGAGAAATTTAGCGGCAAGAATAAATTTGAGCTATGGAAGCTCAAGATGCGGGATCTGCTTGTGAAACAAGGATTGCAAAAGTATTTGGCGATAAATTCAAAGAAACCGACAAGAATGATAGATGAGGACTGGGAATATATGGATGCAAGAGCCCTCAGTACCATTTGTTTGTGTCTGGCAGATGAAGTGTTGTTTAACATCGTTGGAGAGGAGACAAAAGCAGGTTTGTGGAACAGACTGGAGAGTTTGTATATGAAAAAGTCCTTGATGAAAAAAATCTTCTTGAAGAGGCATTTGTACAACCTACGAATGAAAGAAGGTACAAAAATTGATGATCACTTGAATGTTTTCAATACTCTGATTTGTCAATTATCTAGTATGGAAGTAAAGTACGAAGATGAGGACAAGGTAGTTACACTATTGTGTTCATTTCCTGAGTCCTAGGATCATCTAGTCACATCTATGTGGTTCATCTCAAAAAATGTCATCGATTATGACATGGTTGTGGGAGCTTTGTTGTCTGAGGAGATGAGGAGAATATCCAGTAAAGAAACCTCAACAACAGAAGCAATGTTGGTCATAGGTTGATCTACAGAAAGAGGGAAAAATCAGAGAGGTACATCAAGGTCTAAGTCAAAAGGCAAGAAGAGTAAGCATAAATGTTGGTTTTGTGAAAAAACTAGGCATCTCAAGAAGAATTGATGGAAAAGACAGAATGCATCCAAAGAGGACTCCACAAAATAAGAAAAGGAAGCTAATTTAGCTTAAACAAGTTCAGGTTCCAGTTTAGGTATGGTTGATGAGATATTGTCTACTTTTGATGTTTCACATCAACATAAGCATTGGTTGTTAGATTCTGGTGTGTCCAGCCACATGTATCTTCATAGAAATTGGTTCTCAACTTATCAATCTATTGATGATGGTGTTGTTTTTATGGGAAATGATTTTTCTTGTAAAATTGTTGGAGTTGGTAGCGTCCAGATTAAAATGCATTATGGTTCTATAAGAACATTAACAGATTTAAGGCATGTACCCGAACTTAGAAAGAACATGATATCTTTGGGAGTTCTATATTTTGTTGGTTACAAGTGTATAGCTCAAGGTGGAGTATTGAAGGTGTCCAAAGGCATCTTAGTAGTCATGAAGGAAAAGAGGATTGTGAACCTTTATCAGCTTGAAGGAAGAACTGAAATAAATCAAGCAGTGGTAGCATCTAAAGGTGCAAGTGACTCTATTCATTTATGGCATCAGTGTTTGGGTCATATGAGCGAGAATGGGATTAAGGTATTGGTTGATCTTAAGCCACTTCCAAGTTTAAAGTTTTTGAATTTGAATTTTTGCAAGTATTGTGTTTTTGGAAAACAATGTAGACATAAGTTTAAAACATGAAGGCATATGAGAAAATGTATCCTTGATTACATTCATTCAGATGTTTGGGGACCATCCCCTACAGTTTATTTTGGAGGATCATCATATTTTGTGACATTTATAGATGATTACTCTAGAAAGGTTTGGGTCTATTTACTTAAAAGAAAAGATGATGTATTTAAGACTTTTAAGAAATTCAGAGCTTTGGTTGAAAAGAGAATTAATAGGTCAATCAAGTGTTTAAGAACAGATAATGGAGGTGAGTTCACATCTGTGGAATTTGAAAACTATTGCAAGGAAGTTGGGATCGAAAGACATAAGACCATGGTTTATACTCCTCAACAAAATGGTGTTGTTGAACGCATGAATAAGACTCTTCTAGAGAGAGCAAGGAGCATGCTCGGTAATGCCAAGTTGCAACAAGAATTGTGGGAAGAAGCAATTCTTACAACATGTTATATGATAAATCGGTCACCATCAACTGTAATAAACTGTAAGATTCTAGAAGAGGTATGGCAGGTCATTCGTGTGATTTTTCAAATATGAGAATATTTGGTTGTGATGCTTATGCTCTTATTTCTAAAGATCAACGTTCTAAGTTAGATCCTAGTTCAAAGAGATATGTCTTCGTTGGTTATGGTGATGGAGCTAAGGGGTACATATTTTGGGATCCTACTGCCCACAAAATCATCATAAGCAGAGATGTAGTATTTTGAGAATCCTCACTCTTAAAATCAGAATTGGTAGATGTTGAAGTGAGACAAGAACAAGTACTGCAAGTTCAGAAAATTTAGTTGGAAACTCAGCCATCTTCAGAAAGGGAGGAGCATGAATAAGTTACAGAAGAAGAAGATGAAGATGCAGAAAATATCCATGAAACTGAGGATATGCCTCAACCATCTCTAAGAAGATCTACATGTGTCAGGAATCTTACTACAAGGTATGACGATTATGTTTCATCTGTGGCTTTGGTTTCTATTGATGGAGAACATAGTTGTTATCAGGAAGAAATTAAGGTATCTAAAAGTGCTCAATGGAAAAAATATATGAAAGAAGAAATGGATGCCTTAGAGAGGAATAAAACATGTGACCTAGTAGAACTTCCAAAGGGTAGGAAGGTTTTCGACTGCAAATGGGTGTAAAAACTGAAAAAGGGTGTTGATGATAAATTTGAAAGGTATAAAGCAAGACTGGTAGCGAAAGGGTATTCTCAAAAGGAAGGTATTTATTTTCATGAGATCTTTTCACCAGTTGTGAAGCTTGTTTCAGTTTGTGTTGTGTTAGCACTAGTTGCTTTACTTGATCTTGAGTTAGAGCAGCTAGATGTTAAAACAATGTTTCTACATGGAGATTTGGATGAGGATATATATGTGGAACAACCAGAAGGGTTTGTTCAAGAACAAAATAAGAGATTTGTTTGCAAACTCAAGAATTCATTGTATGGCCTGAGACAGTCTCCCGGGAAATGGTACAAGAAGTTTGATTCCTTCATGATGAGCCTAAATTTTACAAGTGAATTTGATCACTGTGTTTACTTAAAAAAGTCGTAAAATGGCATATTCATTATTTTGGTGTTATATGTTGACGATATGCTTGTGGCAAGAAAAATTATGGTCTAAATCAATAGGTTAAAGGCTCATTTGGCAAGGGCATTTGATATGAAGGATCTAGGAGTAGCAAAACAAATCTTGGGCATGGAGATACACAGAGACAAGAAAAATGGTAAGTTGTGGTTATCACAACAAAAGTATGTGGAGAAAATATTTATGAGATTCAATATGAATAATGTGAGACTCGTACATATCCCTTTGGATTCTCATTTCAAGATTTCTTCATATTTATGTCTTAGTAATGATGAAGAAAAGGATTATATGTCTCACCTACCATATGAAAATGCAGTAGGAAGTTTGATGTATGCGATGGTGAGTACTAGACTAGATATTTCACATGTAGTTGGTGTTGTTAGTAGATACATGAAGAATCCAAGTAAAGATCATTGGGAAGCAGTGAAATGGGTGCTTCGGTATCTTAGAGGCACAAGTAATTATTCTATCACCTATGATGGTCCCAGTGATTCAATTTGAGGTTATGTAGATTCAGATTTTGCAGGTGACTTGGACAAAAGGAGATCCACTTCAAGATATGTCTTTACTCTTGCAGGAGGACCTGTTATTTGGATGTCAAAGATTCAAAACGTAGTTTCTTTATATGGCTACTTCACATGCATGTAAGGAGGCAATTTGGTTAAAAGGTTTTCTAGGTGAGTTTGGAAGGATGCAGGACAAGGTGAAAGTATTTTGTGATAGTCAAAGTGTTATTCATTTGGCTAAAAATCCAATTTATCATAGTAAGACGAAGTATATTTCTATCAAATACCATTTTGTAAGATGGGTTGTTGATGAAGGGGGAGTGGCTCTGGAAAAGGTCCATACAAAATTGAATTCTGCATACATGTTTATGAAACCAATTTTGTTAGAGAAGCTACGATGGTGTTTGGATTCTCCTATCTTGTAGAAAAGGTGATGAATTAATCCATGCATGATATATCAGGTAAATTGTTGTCAAGGTGGAGATTGTTGAAAACATGCCAACCAATTTCCCATGCAGTAGCATGCACATGCACATCAGCTAAATTTAGAATGTGCATGCATGCACTCTTTAGTGAACAGTCTGTAACTGGTGGATCTTATTATAATTAGTTTGTCTAACTGTTTGAGAGATGTTATATATACGATCATGCCCATAGAGGTGAGCAATGTGTGAGCAAGACACAATATTGTGGAGTGCGGTGTGTATGTGAGGATAGGATGGTTGTATGCATGTGATTGGCTATTGCAATTCTCCCTTGAATAATAAGAATAATGATTATCATTTTCCCATGGGTTTTTCCCGTATTGGGTTTCCACATAAATCACTGTGTCAATTGTGTGATTGTTGTTCTCAGTTTATTGCTTGTTTATGCTCTATTTGTGCTTTGTTTTAATTTTGTTGCCTAACACTTTGGAGGGGAAAGAGTAATTAGTAGTCCCACAGAGCAAGAAGAGGTACCCAATAGTCTTCGTGTAGCAGTCAATGAGCTGCCAGTAGTTATGTTTCACAAACAAAGTGAAAAAGATGATGGATTCATGTGCCCAATGTGTCAAGAAACGTTTTCCACTAAAGAGCATGCAAAACAGTTTCCATGCAAACACCTTTATCATTCAAAGTGATTTCTCAAATGGTTTTGTCATAGAAATTCATGTCCAATGTGCAAATCTGAGCAAAAGGACTTTGTTAGCCCCGTTGGAATCCTCACCATCCATTCCGGTGAAAATGCAGGACGTGTTATAGCTACTGATGCAATTGCTACTGCAATTGTTCATACATCTACATAAACTTTCAAAATTATTGTGGAATTGATTGCATTCTAGGAGGGTACACATATAATTTATAAATATGCACTTTATGGCAACCCTACCGCATAGGTTGCTGAGGGAAAAATCAGTACATGTTTTGCACAATGTCTTGGGAGGTGTATTATGTCCAAATGTTACTTACATGAATCTCCATGGCATAAAGACCTTGCACCTTCATGTACAAAAACAAGAAAGATGACATTTTAAGGATGTGCAAGCTATTTAGTAGAACACCTAATATTTGGAAACAATTGCAAATATATTAAAAAAAAAACGTTGTAATTAGTGAAGAAACATCACTAGTTAAATTGACAAAAGATTCAGAAGATTCATCTTTACCTATGCTTCAAGGACGAAGCTTAATTTTAGGAGGGATGACTTGTAAAATACCTTGTGTATATTACAATGCCATTGATTACTATTTAAATCATTATTGTAATAATTAATACTTTTAATGTAAAGTCATGTCTTGTTACACAAAAAGATGTGACTCTACTCATGTACGTGTATTTATACATGTTGTTGTACATTTGGATAGGACAAAGAATAATAAATTTATTAAATATTAAATATATATTATATATATATATAAAGTCTTAAGTTTCCAATCACAAAATCAACTACTTGGGGTAGTTAAGCCCATTAATTTCCTGCACTAAGAAAACTTCTCAGTGCTCACAGATTTCATTAATGAATTTGCAACATTTTTCAAGGTGTCATCTTTCTCTAACAACAACTTCTTGTCGTCAACCATATCTATATCAAAATGGTACCGCACTGCAATATGCTTTGTCATTGAATGATAAGCAAGGTTATTTACCAAAAAGATTGCACTTTCACTATTGCAATCTATCCTATAGATTTCTATAGGATCCCAACATCTGAACCTAGCCTTTAAAACCATATGGTTGCTTCACATGTATGAGGGGTTTCCATGTACTCAACCTTTGTAAACTACAATTTGTCTCTTACTCATACAATTGACTATTCCACCAAACACGTTGAACACATAACCACTTTTGGATATTTAGCAATCAAGATATCTAGCCCAATCCACATCAACAAAACCTTTTACATCAAATAATTTTTTAGGATCTAAGCCTTCCCTAGAAACAAATTGCATAATCTAAAGTGTTATGCAAATATGTAAAGAGCCATTTTACAATTTTCCAATTTTCCTTTCATGGTTTTGACATATATCTACTCAAAAATACCATTGTATGGGCAATGTTTGATCTAGTACAAACCATACCATACATCAAACTTCCAACATCACTTGTTTAAGGAGAATGAAACATGTCCTCTAACTCTTCTTGTGTCTTGAAACATTGTTCTACAGACAACTTTACACTTATAGGAGTAGGAACATTGATTGGTTTACATTATTGTATATTAAACCTCTACAATATTGTCTCAACATAATTCATTTGAGTCAACCAAAGCTTCTTGTTTACATAATCATTTTTAATTCTAACACCCAAAATAAAATTGCAACACCAACAACATTCATAGCAAACTTAGAGGACAAATGGCATTTATCTTCCTTGATGATTTCCTTGTTGTTTCTAATTAGAAACATATTATCAATATATAATACCATATAAACAAAATTATCACCAACCTACTTAGAATATTACACACAGTAATCAACTTTGCTTCTTGAAAATCCAAGTCCCAATATATAGTTGTCAAAGTTTTGATACCTCGTTCTTAGAGATTGCTTAAATCCATAGAAGGACTTGCTTAGCTTCCAAACCAACTCTTTCTTTCCCTTCACTGTAAAACCTTTTGGAATGTTTCCTTCACATCCATCTTCTCTACTTCAAGATCATATGTAACAATGATAAATAAAATAATCTTATAAAGAGAGCTAACTTAGAAATAGGAGAAAAAGTCTCACCAAAATCAACTCCTTCCATGGCCTAGGAATATCCCTTTGCTACAAACCAATCTTTGTACTTCTCCACTTTGCCTTTTGCATTGAATTTCTTCTTGAACACCCATTTTCTATCAACAAGGTTTCTTCAAGTAGGAAACTCGATCAAATTGCATGCCTCATTTTTGTCCAATGCCTACATTTCTTCATTTGTGGCCTTCTTCTAGAGTTTAGAATATCATAAATCAACTACCTTCCTAGAAATATAATCCATATTGGACCATTATATAATTTTTCATCTATCTCGGTACTTTTTTGGTGCAAAAAATGGAGGAATTGACTTGTAGGGACCATTTTAGTGGCAGGTCCCAATTTGGAGATTAGAGGTCTGGAACCTTCCAAATCCATTTTGGGGCATCAAAGGGAATTTTTGGGGGTCAATTAAACTTCATGAGCATAAATAATATCCCCTTTAATCTATTCTATACATCAATACCTTTCCAACAGTGAAAAAATCACCTCAATCAGAGCTCGTATGAGGAAGTTATGCCTCCAACAAGTTGACCTACCTTGTTGAACACCATGGTACGAGTGGATGTCACATCATCCCACATTAATCACATATGTGGGGCTAGCCATGTGTGGACTTTCAAGAATAGAAGTTCCAAAACCTTGACACTAATTGAGGGTTGAGGATGCAAAAATGCAAACGCTAGATGGCTATTGGGCTATGTTAAACATCGGGCCACTGGGAAGAGAAGAGATTTCATTCTTTAGCATTCTAATTGTTCCATAGTTGAGTAGAGAATATAGGAGTGGCATTTTCAAATAATAACAAAGGATATAGGAGATTATGTAGCAGTAACTTAAGGACATAGTGTCAAAGGAAACTCCATAGTGAGTGTCTCTTTATTTGTACTTGTATTTCATAACTAAAGGAAAGAGAGAAGGGCATAGGCCTCACCTTCTAGTTGGGTTTTCTCCCATTTCAAGTTTCCCAAGATAAATATTGTGTTCATTAGTGTGGATGGTGTGTGTATATTCATCTTCTTTGATTTTCCTATTCAGATATTTTCCTAAATATGAGTGAAAGGCTAGTAATAATTAGTCTGGGATCTAAGGAAATAAATTGCATAATCTAAGATTTCATAATATTATAAGATATGTTGTGACGAACTAATCCAGTGGAATATCCATGGTAGTTTGTATATCATATTGGTATCATATCAATGTTCTTTCGGGTATTTGTGGAAATTTGTGAGATCTAGGAGTTGACTTAAGAAGGAAGTCACAGAACCCTAACCATGGTAGATGAGAATGTTCATAAAAACCCTCATGATGCAGTAGAAGAGACTTTCAAGGATAGAAGATAATTTTTTTTATATCTCTCACAACATGGCTCTCCACATGGAAGCGCTAAGAAACAAGTTTGAACCTTTTGAGGAGTTTGTTGGCTCTAACTTAGAATCTCAATCGGATGAGAAATCAACAGATAGTGAAGAACCAGAAAAGGAGTCCAAAAAAGGCCTGAGAAAGAGAAACCAATTTTTAGTGTCATCACTCCTTCACAACCTCTATTCAAATTGGAAGTGAAAGTGAACATAATTCCATACCAAGGTGATATCGATGTTGTTAAGTTGAATTATTAGTTTTCATAGTTAGAAGCGTATTTTACTGTCCATGATATAGATGGAAAATAGAAGATTTCATTTTTCTGACTGAAACTAGAGGGCCGTGCACTAACTTAGATGGAAATCCACACAGAGACACTTAGTCTAGAGGGTGATCCACCAGTAACTAAGTGGGAGGATTTAAAAACCCTCATCAAGTCGCATTTCTACCCTATTGGGTATGTAAAGGACCAATGGATCCATTGGAATCACTTCAGCTAGAGGCAAGGGCAGAGTGTGCAAGAGTAAATCATTGAACTCAAGATGATGAAGATCATGTTAGGTGTCTCTCCCAAGAACCTAGATGTACTCCTCAAGTATAGTGGGGGTATACACAATCATTTGAAAAATCAAGTGATGCTCTTAAAACCAAGGATCATCGACGAGACCTCTATGCAAGCACAATATCTAGAGAACATAGGCCATAAGAAAGGGTAGCCAAGTGGTTCTGAATAAAAATATCACCAAGAAGATTCCAAGCAGGGGAAGAAGAAGTGGAAATGGAAAGACAAGAAGATGGCAACCACTACACATCAGTGCAAGGATCCAAACAACCATTGGAACCATTATAATATTGATTTTCACACCAAAGGTAAGTGTTGGAAGCTACATCCAAATTTGAATCCAAAGAACTTTAAGAAGGATGCCAAGAAGAAGAACCTACTAGGAAAGGATTTTGGCAACCAAGTAAAGATAATATCATATGTGGATGAGATTATTGCCTACACTTCATTGTATAAGGATGTGAATTTGAGTAACCTTCATCATAAGGAAGAGAAGGAAATGACAAAAATATTTCATATTAAGATCCAAGTCAAAAAGACCAAGGTATATGGTCTATTTTATTTTGTCTCACAAGTTAATCTCATAGTATATGATATGGTCAACAATATTGGGTTGGAGATTCATGATCATCTAAGCCTGTAACCATTGGGATGGGTGAATAAGGGTGTAGAGATAAAAGTCACTAAATAGTGTAAGATCAAGTTTACTATAAGTGCATCTTTTATTGATGAAGTGGAATTAGATGTAGTGCCCCTTGATGTGTGTGGTGTAGTGTTTGGAATCCCTTACATGTATATGAGAGATGCAATATTCATGCAAAGAGAAAACTAGTTCTTCTTGATCAAGGATGGGAATTATTTCATCATCAACACACACAAAGGCAAGTCAAAGATCTTTCTAGTAAGTTCTAACCAAGCCAAAAAGTTGATAACTTCTAGTAAGAAGTATGTATTGTTTTTCTTAAGAGAGATTCAACTAGGGGAGGAATTGGTAAGAGTAAAGGCATCCCTGGAGGGATGTACAAAAGAGTAGAAAAAATAGTTGAATGAATTGTTGCAAGCGTATAGAGTAGTGTTTCCACCTAAGAGGGAAGTGGAGCATGAGATACAATTATTTCATGACTCCCCATTACCAAATATTGGGTTGTATAAATAGTATGTGTTGGAAGCAGTTGAAGTGAAGAAATAGTTGCAACAACTGCTAGAGAAGGGAATTATTTGACCAAGCACCTCACCTTGTGGGTCACCTATCATCATAGTACCTAAGATGGATGGGACTTGGTGAATGTGTATTTACTACAGAGCTTTGAAAAAGATCACCCTCAAGAATTGGTACCCTCTTCCCAGGATCGATGATTTGTTAGAGCAGGTGCAACATGCCAATTACTTCACCAAATTGATCTCAAATCGGGATACCATAGGCCATATGCCATAAGAAAGGACAGTTGATTGGTTCTAAACAGAAATATCACCAAGAAGCTTCCAAGGAGGGGAAGAAGAAGTGGAAAGAGAAAGAGAAGAATATGACAACCACTACCCATCAGTGAAAGGATCCAAACAACCATTGCAATATTGATGGTCACACCAAAGATAAGTGTTGGAAGCTACATCCAGAGTTGAATCTGAAGAACTATAAGAAGGATGCCAAAAAGAAGAACCTAGTCAGCAAGAATTCATGCAACCAAGTAGAGAGCATCTCGAATGTGGACGAGAATATTGTCTACACTTCAATGTAGAAGGAGATGAATTTGAGTATCCTTCATCACAAGGAAGAGAAGGAAATGAAAAAACTCTTCCATATTAAGATCTAGGTCAAAAATACTAAGGTATATGCTCTATTTGATTCCATCTCACAATCCAATTTCATAGCATTTCCATGGAGGCCATCATGAAGTGGCCAATTCCTATTGTTAATGCGGGAAAAAATGCCCCATGCCAACATAAGGGAGAATTTTATGATGGAAGGTCCCAATCAGACCTACTCTCATTTGGTATGGCATTCTCCATCGATATGTGGGCCTAGTTGTCGCTAAATAAATGGATTTCTCTCCAAAGAGAGACTTGTTCATTTAAATTAGACTAAATCCTAAATGTAGTCCTATTTTAATATGAAAATGTAGCCATGTCCTAACAGTAACAAAAATCAATTGCAGGCATACAATTTACTTATGGAAACATAAATAGTTCATATTTCTCAATAAGAAACTATTGTAAGGTACCAGATGTAATATATTATGCAGAAATGGGAATATTTAGCAAATATCAATGGAACAATAAAATATTGAGAGAGAAATACCAGAAATAATACCTTTATTCCAAGAAAGCAATGTTCACTTGCCTCTTCGAGGGGGCAACCTCCAGCAGAGCAGAGATCTATTAAAATAATTCTCAAGACAAAGATTTGCATGCCTCCTTCTCTTATTTATACTAATTATATCTTCTAAAGGAAGATCTTTCTAGAAGTGGAAGTTTCTATTAGGTCTTCTTACATTGACTTGTTCACCTTTATTAAATAGGCCTTATTAAATCATGTCGGCCTTTATTACATGGAAAACATATTATTCTACCTATGTGAGGAGTTAGGAAGGTTAGGTCCCTAACGTTCCCTCCCCATTGAAGAACAATCTTGTCCTCAAGGATTGAGATGAGGAAATTGTTGTAGAATGGTGGTCGACTCCCAAGTGGCATCTTTTGGAGTTGTATCTTTCCACTAAACTAACACTTCCTTGATGGCACATTGATGGATATGACATTCATGTTGGTCCAAGACTACTTGTGATTGCAGCCAAATGGAACTCTATTCATCCAACTGGGGTAGTCTGGTTTGAGTTTGACACTTACTTCCAATCACTTTCTTTAAGAATGAGATATGAAAAATAGGATGGAGCTTAGAATGACTGGGCAGAGCTAACCAGTAGGCCACAAGCTCCACTCACTTGAGAATTGTATAAGAACCATAAAATTTGGGAGAATTTTTTTGGCAATGTTCATCTTTGAGTGAAGTCCGCTTATAAGGTTGCAGATGAAGAAACGCCTAGTCCCCTTCAGCAAATTGACTTTCTAAACAAACATGATATGCTTGTTGCTTCATGTGATTCTGATACATAACCAAATATTATCTGAGGGTATGGAGAATGGCCTCACAAACTATAAGATTTTTTTCAACTTCCTGAACCTTCAAGACACCTAGGATGTATGAGATAATCGACGATGGATTTTGGCCATAGACTACTTCAAAAGGAGTCGTGCATGTATTTGTATGGTAAGATGTGTTGTAACATCATTCAAGTAGGGGTAACCATTGATCCCACTGCTTTTGTCGGTCTGATGCAAAACACCGCAAATATGATTCCAAAAATTTGTTAACAACTTCATTTTGTCCATCAGTTTGGGGATGATAGGTTATGTTGAGATGCAATTTGGTTCCTATAGCTTGAATAGTTCTTGCCAAAAATTTCTAGTGAAAGTTGGATCTCGGACAGAGACAATAGAGTGAGGCATTCCATGAAGTTTGAAAATATTATCCATGAAAATTTAAGCCACTATGGATGCGGTGAACAAGTGTCGGAGAGCACAAAAATGAGCATATTTGGAAAGATGATCGACTACCACCATGATGACTGACTTATTGCCCAATTTAGGTAATCCCACAATGATAATCCATAGAAATGTCTCTCTAAAGGGGAATCGGAAGTGGTTGGAGTGTGCCCAGAGCTTTGATTGTTTCTCCCTTGTTGCATTGACAAACCTCACATTTAGTCACAAAGGTGCAGATGTCTTGTTTCATACCATCCCTAAAAAAAAAAAAAAAAAACATTTGACCCATTCATAGGTTTTGGTAAACCTTGAATTCCTAGTTGTGGGTGAAGCATGAAGCTCAGAAAGCACCATTTATTTAAGTTGTGAATTTTTTCTTAAACACAAATGGCCTTTTTAGTGAACCTCTTCATCATGCCAAGAGTACCTAGGAGAATCTGGAGAATGGTGTTGCAATTGTTGGATCGGGCGAGAAATGTTGGGGTATTACAACCATTCTTGATGAACAGCTTGAAGCCAGTTTGGTACAATGAAGGAGAGGGAAAAGAGGGACACTTCATATTCATAGTTCCCGAAAAGAGTGACAGCAACTACATTTCTATTTCCCTTCTTGTAAATGATCTCGTAATCGTACCCAAATAGCTTGGTCACCCATTTTTGTTTCTTCAGGGATGAAATTTGTTGTTCTAGAAAATACTTGAGGCTCTTATGAGCAATTTTAATTTGGAAGCATTTCCCCAATGGATTAGGATGTCACAGATCCACAGCATGCATAATAGATCAAATTTCCTTTACATAAATGGGTTGGCCCAAATGTCTCTCCAAAATTTGTTTTCTAGTGAAGGCCAAAGGGTTTCCATCTTGCATGAGGACAACCCCAATTCCTTTCCCTGAAGCATCACATTCTATTACAAAAGTATTTGTGAATTTGAGCAATTCCAGGACAGTGGTCGTGCACATAGCTTCTTTCAAGGCATGGAAAGAGTGATCATCAACTAGATTCCAAGTGAAAGCATTATTTTTAAGGAGAACATTGAGAGGAGCTACAATTTTTCCATAATTATATACAAAGTTCCGATAATATCTTGTTAAACCCAAAAAACCATGCAAAATCTTAAGAGTTTTAGGGTGAGGCCAATCCTACATAGCTTCAATTTTCTTAGAATCCACCCTTACACCATCCTTTCCAACAATATGACCCAGGTACTCCACTTATGAGGCTCCAAAAGCACATTTAAATTGTTTGAGGAAAAGTTGGTGTTGAGATAGTAGATTTAGAACTTGATCAACATGGGCAGGATGGGTTGTCCAAGTTTTACTATAGATGAGAATATCATCAAAGAAAACTGAGATAAAAGGATGGAATACATGATTCATGAGACTTTGGAAAGTGGAGGGAGCATTGCACAAGCCAAAGGGCATGACCAAGAACTCATAGTGACCCTCATGAGTTCTAAATGTAGTCTTAGGAATGTCTCTTATTTCATAAGGATCTGGTGATATCCAAAATGAAGAACAAGTTTGGTGAAGTACTAAGCACCACTCAATTCATACAATAGGTAATCAATGACAGGAATGGGAAATTTTTTTGTGATTGTGATTTTATTGAGGGCATGAAAATTAGGACACGTTTGCCAAGTACCTTCTTTCTTGAGTACCATGACCACATAAGAAGAATAGGGGTTGGTAATAGGATGGATAAAACCTGCTTCCAGTAATTCTTGAACAATTTTCTCAATTTCATTATTCTAGGAAAAGGGATGATGATAAGGGCGAACATTGGGAGGAAGATTGTCCGAAATGAGAGGAATGGAATGGTCATGGACACCAAGGCAAGGGGAAGTTCCTTGGGAGTGGTAAAAACAACTTGGTATCGGGAGAGGATATATTGGAGGTCGAGATGAAAAAAGGGTGTATCAATGGCTTGAATGGAGTGGAGTTGGGAAATAATGCCAGAATGACCTTTTTTGAGGAGCTTTTCCACTCGATGGGAACTGACGATCTCAGGGGAACCTGTTGTGATGCCTTGTAACTTATATTGTTGTCCCTCATGTTGGAATTGCATGTTTAATTCCTTAAAATCCATGAGAATGGGTCCAAGAGTGGGTAACCATTCAACACCGAGAAAAATTTCACAACCACCCATGTCTATAGCAAACATATGATATTTCAGGTGATACTAACCAAGTTGGAGACACACATTTTCACAACGTCCCCCACATTTCATGGAACCTCCATTGGAAATCATGATCTAAAAATTATTGATTGCACAGATATATCAATTTAATTCTTGGGAAATGTGGTGATGAATAAAATTATGGGTGTTACCACTATCAAGGAGGATGATGACTTTTTGATTCTTAATGTAACCAATTAACTTGAGGCTTTGGGGAGTAGAGAATCCAGTGAGGGAATTAAGTGAAATCAATGGTTCAACCTTCTGGTGGATCAGAGGGTGGAGTCATATCAGTTGGTGGTGGTAGCTCATCCACAAGGGAAACAACAGCCTCCTCTTTAGAAACATCCTCAATCATGGCCATAAACATATTATGTTCCTTACACTTGTGCCCTGGAAAATATTTGTCATCACAACTATAACAAAGACCCTTGAGTTGGCGTTCAACAATTTTTGTCCTAGTTAATTTCTAGATCTTGAGGGGAGATGAAGGAAGGGTAGGGCTGGTGGGTTTAGGGCAAGGAAGAAAGGATGGTTTTCTGGTCTAGGAGGATACAATTTGTTGTGCTTCCTTGGCTCGTTGAGTAGCTTCCAACCACATATGGGGGAATTCCATGAGAACATGGGTATGGATTTCACATTTTATGCCACTAATAAAGAATTCTTGGAAGAAGGTATCTGACATGCCCTCCATTCTGAAATAAAAGTGCTCAAAGGTGGTGATAAAGTCTTCCATTGTCCCAGACTGCTTCAACTTGGTCAAATAGCCTAAATGGTGGGTATCATAGTTAAAGCGATCATAAAGCTCTGCAACAAACCATGTCCAAACAACATACCCTTAGCATGTCTTTCTACGCCATTTCCACCATTTTTAGCGTTCTATATACATATGTAGGATACCATAACAAATATTGGCTAAATCATCAGTAATGCCATGCAAAGAGAAATAATGTTCCATTTGAGTGACCCAACCTATGGGATCTGAGCAATCAAATTTGTTCACCTATATTCTAGGAAGTCATAGGTATCGAGGAAGGTGGTTGGAATGAGGACCTTAGTAATGGAAAGAGCCATTTTTTTTCTGATAGGAAGGTTGTTCAAAAGAGGTAGGGTTCAAGGATCGATCCATCAATTGGTCCAGTGTGTCTTGGATGTTGGCACATTGGTCCTGGAGGGTCTGAATAGAGAAATTGATCTTGATAATGTTGGAATTGAGAGTCTTGATATCCTCCTTGTTCTATAGGTTTTTGGCAATCAAGGTATTGAGTTCTTGGGCGTGGGTGGTGGCCATTTGGGTAGAGGCAAAAATGGGCAGGCGGGTCCGCACTAAAAAAATTATAGGTGAGGAGTATCATTGCAGGCGGGGAAAAAGAGGAAGCAAATGGGATAGGTGGAAAATAAGGGTAGGTGGGACCAGAATGGAAAATGGTGACAAGTGATAGGTACCACGATAATCAGGGCGAAAAGGGGAATCCAATGGGATAGGGCCCAAATAAGGGTGCCATGAGGGGGGTCGGGTCCATGAAAAAAATGTATTAAAAATGATAGGTACTACGTTAATCAGGGAGAAGAGAGGAATCCAATGGGATAGGTCCCAAATAAGCGTGTCGGCAAGATTTTATCTTTTTCTTTTCTTACTCCTACGGAGTTATACTCCAATCAGAGTAATACTGCAATGTTGAAATGCCCAAATTCTTAATAGGAAAAAATGTGTAGTAATTTCACAACCAGAATGAAATAGGTAAGGTTGCATGGCAATAGATCTTGTTTATTCCCCTTTTGTTTTGTTTCTGTCCCAAGGGTTAGGGTTTTCAGGGTTTGAAATCTCTTGGTTTGTACTTGTATCTCAATCATATAAACTATTTATGTGAATAGACCATGACTCAACTTGCCATTATATCCATTCACATAAATAGTTTATATGATTGATATACAAGTAAAAACAAAGAGCTTTCAAATCCATCCTTAATCATGGTAAATAGTTTTACATGACCCAATTCTGGGTTGTTTGGCCTCCCTTATCCTGATGAGGGTGAAATTACATTTATATTATTTTTCGTCACTTCCCCTGGGACTATTCCTCTTCTGGAATCCTCACTTCATCTTCTCTCTCATGAAGTTACATTTGTTTCCTTTCTTAGACTCTTGATTCTCTGGTGTCCATGTCTTCATTGGAAATTTTTACCTCCCCATGCATTCCTGTCAAAGTGACAATAATGAAAATATATAAATCCGTTTATATTTGAGTAAAAGACAAAATATTGATTGTTGTATCAATCAATTAAAATTCGAGAATTTATTGATGTTAATTATGCAAGAGAAACTATTTCATATTATCCTCCAAGTCCTTATCATTCCAACTAGCCCTCGTTTTCCCGATTTGGCCTTCAAAAACCCGAGTTATGAGCTACAGAACAATTCATGGTCAATATCCAAGTCAACTCGTGCCTCTTCTTTTCCCAAATATTTAAACATTTATGTTATCAACCTATCAAGAATAAATCTACCAACGTGTTCTTCACTTATTCATCTTTCCAACGAGCCATATTGCACCCAATTTAGCCTTTTGGAACTCGATATATGGCCCTCTAAAGTCGGCACTTAGCAGTCATCAATCTCATCTCATGGTAAATCTCAATCATTGATCTTATAAGACTAATTATTTATTCCACATGCATTGTGGGAAGTGATTCCAAGTGGTTTATATTGTTTTTCCCTCCCATTGTAGTAATGTGGAGTTAGGAGAAGTATAGAGTGTGGAACCCACGTTAATGTTTTGACTATACCCACATCCGAAAAATAGAAAATAAATTAAAAAAATAAAATAGAAATAGAAATTAACCTGTGCATGTAAATCCTGAAATCTCGAAAATAAAATTAATTAAAATAATTCAAAATCTTGAGTAAACCATGGATAAAATAAAAATAAAATGCATCTCTGGGATAAAATAAAATAAATAAAAATAAGTACAAGCTTATATATGCAAAATAAATCCAAATAAACAAAAATGTGTACAATCTCATATATACAAAATAAATCCAAATAAATAAAAATATGTACAAGCTCATATATACAAAATAAATCTGGATGTGGTATAGAAAAATTAGGCTTAATTTTGAATCTAGGTTAAGGTTCCATTTTGGGTCAAGGTTCTGCACATGCAAATCTGAGGAATCTGAAAAAAGACATATTATGAGAATGCTTGGATGTCCAAATTTTCGGATGTCTGAGACTCACATAAAGTGTATGCCCTAGAAACAAATCCATATTTCTTAATGCCACATCATATAATACAGGTTAGCATGACATGGAGGGATTCATGTATGATAACATAGGATAACTAGAAACCTGGATGACACGTCATATGCCATTTAAGATAGCACATAGCATGCCACATCAAATTCCATGCAAGGTGAGAATGACTTGTTCAACTCGTGGTCATTGGAGGAAGTAATATAGAATGGACAAGTGGCACGTCTTGATTGGATCTCCTAAAGACGTGGATCTGAAATCTGGTATTTGGATGAAGGTACTTGTTAAAAAAAAGGTTGAATCTAGATGCTCCACGGGATATAACACCTAGGAAGCCACGTCATATGAAAAGTCAAATTAAGGCCTAGCCTAGAGGATTCAAATGCCATGTCAGACATGACCAATAATATGACATGTGATATACCGCGTCAAGTTCTATGTTAGACTCACAAAAAAAATAGGCCCTATGTCAGGGTGACGACTGGAAGACTCTAGTTGGGTATTCAAAAAGGTATTATATCTAATATCCAAGATCCAAGATTTAGAATAAGGCACGAAATGAATAAAACCCAGACTTGTGGATTCTAGATGACACATCACACGACACATCAAGGTGACATAAGGAGACACCCAGGAAAAATTGGAACTTAAATCCAACCTATCATGTTGACATCAAGAACATTGGATGGAAATGATGTTGTCGAATCAAACTATTTTGCACCATCAATTTACTCAGTCTCAAACCATAGTTGGACATGAAAGGTTGTGGAATGCAGTGAAATCTAGGATCTAAATGATTTGAGAGACAAAGTTAAATCAGGATTTGGATATCCGGAAATTTGGGGTTTCCAATTTATAAATACTTCAGGCTTAAGGCAAGCTCAACATATATGGATTCAAAATTTGTTGTGGGCATAGGAAATTTGGTGTCTCCATCTCTTTCAAACACCTAGAGGATTTTCTCTTTATTTTCTTGTCCTATGTGGCTATGGGATCTCCGCTATCCCAGTAGTAGCCAATTTATACATGGAAAATTTTTAAAAACAAGAAATTGATGCCTATCCTTTGAAGCCAAAGATATGGAAAAGATATGTCGGTGATACATACATTTTCTGGCCACATGGAAGAGAGAGCCTAACTAAGTTCTTTGATCAACTAAATAACCAATCAGAAAGCATAAAAGTCACTATGGAATTAGAAGAAAACAGAAGCATAGCCTTTTTAGATGTTCTTATATCAAAAAAGAACAATGGCTTGCGATCACACTAGGTATATCAAAAAAGAAATCACACAGATCATTATCTCCATGCTAACTCTCACCACCACCTAGCTCAAAATTTTGGGGTCATCAACATGCTAGTCACTCAGGCAGTCAGAATATCGGATGATGAGCACATTGAACAAGAATTAAAACACCTGGAAAAAGTGCTCAAATGAATAGATACCAGGAGAAATAATTTAATATGGTTGTCTAAAATATGGGAGAGGACCCGATATCAGGAACAAAGAGAATGAGGAGGGTAAAAGCATAAATCTTCCATACATTAAAGGTACCACCAAAAAAGTCGCAAATATTATGAAGAAAGGAAATATTAAAGTATATTTTTCCCCTCCTAGCACCCTGAGAAAAATGTTATCTCATGCAAAGGATACCATAAACCTGAGACTACAAAAGGTGTGTATTCTATCACATGTTCCTACAACAAGCAATACATTGGTGAAACAGGAAGATCGTTTCAAGTAAGGCTAAATGACCACTGCACTGACATCAGACATAATCAAACAAAAATAGTTGCTCTAGTTGAACACTCGCAAGACATTGGACATCACATAAGAATCAAAAATACAAAAATCATTGTGAAATTAGAACATTATGGGAAAAAAAAATATGGGAGGCCTTAGAAATCGAGATGAACGAGAATAATATTAACAGAGATGAAGGGTTAAATATTAGTGAAGCTTGGAAGCCTATCCTACACTTCCTTAAAATTAATAATAATACAAATACTTGAAGTAATAGGTCGGCTTAAAAAGTTGATCTTGAGCATATAAAGGATTATTATTAATTAATCAAAAATATTTGTTGTTTAAATTGTGAGCTTGCTCTTCCCATCTTTGGGATCGAAACGTTGAGTTTCAGAATAAGCTAACGTAGGTTCCTCTTAATGTTCAAATTCAATTCCTTCTAAAACCCAATTTGGCTTTTGGCATGAATTTTCCAAACGGGCCTTCTTATTATCTAAGATGAACCACAGACACCATAAATTGTTTATGAAATTTTAAAAGAAAAATTGCAAGAATGGCCACTCAGGAAGTCATTGTTAATAACAAATTTGACCAGAAGAAATCAATTCTCGTCTCATTAGATCAAATCTGAATCAAATCCACAACAAAAATGAAGCAAATATGCAACAAATATGAAGAAAATCTTCAAAAACAACAAAGAGAGGATTCACAACATGTTTGTGGAGATAACAACAACAATTTCAAGGTTGCAGCATGTGAGAACGATGTTTTCGTGATGGAGCGTTGGTATGGACCAAAGGACCAAAACAAATATGAAACAAGCATATGAATCTCTGCAACATAAAAATGGTTGTAGCCACAAAACACCAGTGCCTTGAAGGAAAAAAATTGTATTTGTTTGATGTTGTTTTGAAATAAAATTAAAAGCTAAAAAACTATTTTAAAAAATGAAGGAAGGACATATTAACAAAAATTTAAACTTCAATATTGGTTTCATAAAATCCACTCCAAGCACTCTAATACCATGTGAAAGTTGACAAGACTCAAACAGAACCTAAACTAGCTAACGTCCTTACAAAAATGACAAACAAGCACAAAAATGATGCATGATAATTTTATTATATCATTCTCTCAACCATACAAGTTTCCTTATTTATAGGATGGGATTGAATTAAATACAAGTGAAGGTGGAGATTCCGCGTAAGGTGTGATATTACTTAAATGCATTTAACCATGTAATTAAAATATTGACTTACCTCATTCAATTAGGTGCATGTCACAATTGTGGCATGTGCACATAATTCTCCTAAATTTTGCATATGCACAATAACTTTAGGCAAAAATATTATGAACCTAGGTAAACCTAAAGAAAAAAGTGTAAATACACCAACAATTATGGCGCTAACACTTTTTTCATCTTCCTCGTGAATGTAAAAAGACTAGACAACATCACAAAAAATCTAAGCCTTCACCAAAAGCTTAAATCTTCCATTTCTATTGTGCATTTTTTTGTGATTCCATCCTCTCTTCTCGCATGTTCTTTTAATGTGCCTTACTCCTCCCTATTGCACCTTAATGTGCATCCTTTTCTTCTATGTGTGCCTTGCTATGCATATCTTTTGCACATTGCCCCTGACTTCCTCATGTTTTGTGCATGCTTTGGTGCTCTCATATGGGGTACCTTAGGCTGTTAATTTCTCCTACACTAGCCTATATCCATATTAACTTTGGATCTATCAAGCATCAAGAGGGATCAAATCCGTCAAGGTGAAAATATTTTTTAGAGTGCAAAACTTGAGGAAAGGTTTTCTCCTTAAGGGATTTGATCCCTCTTGGCGATTGATAGATCTAGAGTTAAAATGGATCTAGGCGAATTACAGTGATGAGGAGCCATGTCAAAATTTTAGATGATCATCATTATGTATCCATATATGTTTTAGATGAATTTGATCATTTGAAATTTACTAAGTATAATCTATAACTTGGAGAGCACTATCAATAAGGCCACTTCAAAAGATACATGATGATTAAGGTGAGTATTATAAAGTAACAATGTTCAATGATGAAGAAGGTGATAGTAGCAAAGTAATAGGATGCATATAATAAATAACAGATATATTAAGTAATGACCACTCCCAGTCTATCTTCTTTAGCTTTTATTTTACCCACACTTGCTAGCTTTCTCAATTTTTCATATACCACAATTGCTAGTTTTCCCATATTTTCATATAGATCATATGAGAAATGAAGTTGATTTTGCAGACCATTCAAACATTTAACTAGACTAGATATTACAATGAAGGCCATGCCCTACCTCTCTTACTTTCCAATATTAATAATTGCTTCCCCCTGTTAGCACTAGAAGTCACCTCATGATTCCAGGGGAGTTAATCCCAGTACCCATTAGTTATATGTCACGATTAATGGATTTAAAGAGGTCAAATGGACACAGACTCAAGAGAATATCATTTTAACTCAGAAAACTGGGCCAGTATGCACAAGCAAATGAGGTCTTGATCAACTTCAGTCAGTAAGTTGGAGTAAGGGTGAATAGAGGGAAGAATTTGGCGAGGAAAGTGTAAAGGTATGCTATGGACATCAGGTCTTCCAACAACCTAAGGAGGAAAAACTCAGAAAACAAGATCCTCTTGAATTCGGAGTTTCAGGAAACTGAAAATGCTATAACTATACTTCAATCAAACATCCATTACAACACAGTCACAACAATCCATGTGAATCCTTCAATCATGAACATTCGGTATCAAAAGAATAATAAGATGGAGGAAGAAAGTTGACTTAGATCAAACAAGAAGTCTCAAATCAAACTGCATAACCAGATAACCAGAGCTTCATTAAAAATTTACAATGCAGAATCCTATCTCAACCATCGACCATAACAAAATATCAAAATTGCCTATATATACTAAAAATTGTTGCAACTACCAGGAGCGTGATTGGGCCCCTGCATTCAAAGTTTTCAGTCAGTGCCCACTCTGTTAGACTGTGCAGGCCTTCTCATGTCAGATGCGAGACAGGCACAATTATGCGTTTTACAGGAAAATCCATCCAGGAGGAAGCTTCGGGTGGACAGTATGCCTTCATGGATGCTCTCTACAATGCTTTCCATTTATGGGGTGAGACGAGTTCTCAACTGTCGCCCCTATCTTCAATAACTTCCTTCATTGGGATTAGGGTGAGGCCTAACACCCATAAATGTTTCCAAGCGGTGCCCACGACTTATTCAAGTCAATCTTGATGCCTAAACACTCTGCAAATCTTCCCCTGTGACCAATACGGGTGTTGTAGGTGCTAAGCTCCTTTGTGGACCCATCCTTCATTGATATGACCTCTGGTTGTGACCAAGCACTTACCCAAAAGGTACCTCGCGACTTCGCGTCTCGGGTGCTTCAATGTGAGCCACTCCTGACTCTCTCAATTTCCAAACTTGTGAATTGGAGCCTAGCAAGCGCCAACTCCTTTCTTATGGATCCCTCCAATATGACCCTGCTATGACCTGGGGCTTATCTTCAAGGCGTTATGGGGTTTTCTCCCTCGGGGGGATTGTTTTTTTCTCCCTGCGAAATCTCTGATTTGTGAAACTGCGAAATCGTTGATCCTGCGCCACGTGCCCTTCTGGTTTGGATGACCCAGGTTAATTTAGATTTTTGGGACCTCGGAACCTTGTTGAACAACTTGGAAATATTTTGAACTCTCGTCTCCCATGATAAGTTTCCACCGATGATCTCTTCTAAATGAGATCCATGGCCCAGATTTGTCCTTTTTTTTCGGGCCTGGAATGAGTCGCTTTGAGTGTTGTGTTTTGCGCTCATGGCTGCGGCCTGCGGCTCTTGACAACTTTATGTGATAACATTTGGATCCACAGGGGATGGCATGCTCCCCACGAGCTTCCAAGAACAAGTAGTTCCAGTGCCTTAGTTGTTGGTTTATGGAGTCAAGCTCAAAATATTTCGTTGAAGGCCGACATGTACACTATTCTACTTATAAAAAGGAAAACAAACACACATGCTCCTGAAAGAGCTTATTTATGTATAGTCCTAGGCTAACTGATTTTTACAAAGCATTAGGTGAAAGCAAACTTCCACCATAGCTATTCAAGTGGCTTCCTAACTGGAAGACTATTTACTCTTTCAATGATTGATAACAGATAATGCAATCGTGACAGCAGAACGATTACATCCTTCAGACTTCCTCCAGATGAAAAAGGTGGGATAAGACTTGGAGGATTAAAATCATGGAGGAAATGAAACTCCATGTATTCTCCCACATGTTCATAGAATGAGTGACCCACTCGAGAAAAATTGTAACAGAAAGCCTTCTCTACTCCACAGTTGCTCACACATGGTTCAATGTCTTCTACAGACCCAAGATGGTTGATTTCCACACAATATTTTTCATTAATGTGTAGAAGACAAGGCTTTATAGTGTGGCCTTGGAAATACTTCATATCTAGCTCAGAATCCGCTTTATAGATGTCATACACAGGCCAGTTTCTCCCCAATCTATCAAAATGTGGTTAAGGGATCCGCTCTTCTTCATCTGAATACTCAGAAAAGATGAGTGAGCACAAAACTCATCGTTCTTGCAAAAAAGGAGCGATGTCTTGATCCTTCTCTTCAATCCCAGGTAAAAATACATCATGGGAAAACCTTTGGAAGAAAAGAGAAGAATCCTCCTCCACAACTATTTCTTCTTCTAAAACTAAGACAACACGTACATCAGGGGCTAAATATGATACCTCTATTGATGTGCAATCATTAGCACTGTCAACAACCATATCTAGAAGGACTTCTTCATCATAAGTAGGGCTTCCAAGAACATCTGTTTGGAGGACCGAAATATCCTCTACAACTCCTTCAAATGAGAAACAAGCATGTTCTGCCTCCAGCTTTTATATTTTTGCATAAAGTGATTTTACCTGCTCCACCAACTCACCCAAAGAATCTCCATCATCCTCACAGCCTTCATCTTCACAACTTCCATTAGACACATACATATCTTGAATACAGTCTTTATATTCCCCACAACAATTATGACATATTAACTCATAGGAATAAAAATTTTGACAATGCCTATTGAAAGCTGCATGAAATTCTCCCAGGGAGGAGATGCTAGCAGGGGGTAAGGAGTGAAACCATTCACAAGCATCTCCTACTAATGAGAACATGAACATATTTAATAAAACATCCTCATGATGTATCTCCCATTGATGCATGAGTTCATGAAACTCACGGAGATACTCTATAGGGTTGTCCTCTTTACGCTCTCTAAATATGGGCAAAAAATCACCCCATTCATCCATAGTAGGAACAACATTAGGAAAACCAGGAACAAAGGAGAAAACCTCCAAGCCAAGATTCTTTCCATTTCAAAAAAGTGGAGTCGCCACTGGATCTTTTAATCATGGAGTCTCCAGGTGAATGATATGCATTCTGAATGTGTTTGGTCTTTGCTCACCATCAAAGACCAGATCTGATCATTGTCAATCTCCCAGGGAACTTTCAAGCTGAGAAAGCCACTGCTAAAAGCCTTCTCGAGAAAAATCATCTTGGTCAACTTCAAGTGTGCTATAGGAAGCCACAACTAAAATAGTGGAGTCAACATCGTGGATTCACCAGGTGCAAGAACAATATTCAATGGTTTTGATACCTGATGCACCTTCAGAATTAGAACCTCTTTGTCGTTCTATCCTAGGGAAATGTCTTAAATTCGTTCCCCGACAACAGCGTCAGAAATGTTATCACTAGAAGTCACCTCCTGATTGAAGGGGAGGTAAGCCCAATACCCATCAAGTTATATGTCACAATTAATGGATTTAAAGAGGTCAAATGGGCGCAGACTCAAGAGAATGTCGTTTTAACTCAGAAAACTGGGCCAGTATGCATAAGAAAATGAGGTCTTGATCAACTTAAGTCAGTAAGTTGGATTAAGGGTGAATAGAGGGAAGACTTTAGTGAGAAAAGTGTAAATGTATTCTATGGACATTAGGTCTTCCAACAGCCTAAGGAGGAAAAACTCATAAAATAAGATCCTCTTGAATTCGAAGTTTCAGGAAACTGAAAACGTTATAACTACACTGCAATCAAACATCCATTACAACATAGTCACAACAATCCATGTGAATCCTTCAATCATGAACATTCAGTATCATACACATAATAATATGGAGGAAGAAAGTTGACTTAGATCAAGCAAGAAGTCTCAAATCAAACTACATAACCAGAGAACCAGAGTTTCATTAAAACTTTACAATGCGGGAACTTAGCTCAACCATCGACCTTAACAAAATATCAAAACTGCCTATATATACTAAAAACGGTTGCAACTACTAGGAGCGTGATCGGGATGCTACATTCAAAGTTTCCAATCGACACCCTCTTTGTCAGACTGTGTAGGTCTTCTCATGATGTGAGACAGTCACAGTTATGTGTTTTACAGGAAAATCCATCCAGGAGGAAGATTCGAGTGGATAGACTGCCTTCATGGATGCTCTCTGCAACGATTTCCATTTATGGGGTGAGACTAGGTCTCAACTGCTACCCCTATCTTCAATAAATTCTTTCATTAGGATCAAGACGAGGCCTGACACCCATGAATGTTTCCAGGTGGTGCCCACGACTTCTTCAAGTCAATCCTGATGCCTCGAGGCTCTGCAAATATTCCCCTATGACCAATAGGGGAGTTATAGGTGTTAAGCTCCTTTGTGGACTCATCCTTCATTGATATGACCTTCAGTTGTGACCAAGCGCTTACCCAAAAGGTGCCTCGTGACTTCACGTCTTGGGTGCTTTGATGTGAGCCACTCCCAACTCTCCTTATTTTTGAACTCGCGAATTGGAGCCGAGCGAGTGCCAGCTCCTTTCATATGGATCCCTATGATATGACCTCTCTATGACCTGGGGCTTATATTCAAGGCACTACGTGATTTTCTCCCTCGGGGGAATTGCTTTTTTCTCCCTGTGAAATCTCTGATTCATGAAACTACAAAATCGTTGATCCTGCGCCACGTGCCCTTCTAGTTTGGACGACCCACGTTAATTTTGGGTTTCGGGACCTCGGAACCTTGTTGAACAACTTAGAAATATTTCAAACTTTCGTCTCCCATGATAAGTTTCCACCGGTGATCTCTCCTAAATGAGATCCATGGCCCAAATATTTCCTTTTTTTTCAGGCCTGGAATGAGTCGCTCTGAGTATTGTTCTTTACGCTCATGGTTGCAGCCTGTGGCCCTTGAAAACTTTATGTGATAACATTTGTCTCCACAAGGGATGGCATGCTCCCTGCGAGCTTCCAAGAACAAGTAGTTCTAGTGCCTTATTTGTTGGGTTATGGAGTCGAGCTCAAAACATTTTTTCGAAGGTTGACATGTACGCTATTCTACTTATAAAAAGGAAAACAAACACACATGCTCAAAAAAGAGATTATTTATGTACAGTCTTGGGCTAACTGATTTTTACAAAGAGTTAGGTGAAAGCAAAATTCCACCATAGCCATTCAAGTGGCTTCCTAACTGGAAGACCATTTACTCTGTCAGTGATTGATAACAGATAATGCAATCGTGACAGCAGAACGATTACATCCTTCAGACTTCCTCCAAATGAAAAAGGTGGGATAAGACTTGGAGGATTCAATTCATGGATGAAATGAAACTCCATCTATTCTCCCACAGGTTCATAGAATGAGTGACCCACTCCAGAAAAATGGTAACAGAAATCTTGATCTTCTCCACAGTTCCTCACACATAGCTGGATGTCTTTTGCAGACCCAGGATGGTTGATTTCCACACAATATTTTTCTTTAATGTATAGAGGACAAGGATTTATAGTGTGGCCTTGGAAATCCTTCATATACGGATCAAAATTTTATTTATAGTTGTCATACACAGGACAACTGCTCCCCAACCTATCAAAATGTGGTGAAGGGATCCACTCTTCTTCATATGAATACTCAGAAAAGATGAGTGAGCACAAAACTCCTCGATCTTGCAAAAAAGGAGCGATGTATTGATCCTTCTCTTCAATCCCAGGTAAAAATACATCATGGGAAAACATTTGGAACAAAAGAGAAGAATCCTCCTCCACAACTATTTCTTCTTCTAAATCTATGATAGCAGGTACATTAGGGGTTGAATGTGATACCTCTATTGTTGTGCAATCATCAGCACTGTCATCAACCATATATGGAAGGACTTCTTCATCATAAGCAGGGCTTCCAAGAACATCTGTTTGGAGGACTGAAATATCCTTTGCATCTCCTTCAAATGAGAAGCAAGCACGTTCTGCCTCCATCTTTTCTATTTTTTCATAAAGTGATTTTACCTTCTCCACCAACTCACCCAAAGCATCTCCATCATCCTCACAACCTTCATCCTCACAGCTTCCATTAGACTTAGCCATATCTTGAATACAGTCTTTATATTCCCCACAACAATTATGACAAATTAACTTAGAGGAATAAAACTTTTGACAATGCCTATTGAAAGTTGCATGAAATTCTCCCAGGGAGGAGATGCTAGCAGGGGGTAAGGAGTGATATCATTCACGAACATATCCTGCTAATGAGAACATGAACATCTTTAATAATACATCCTCATTATGTATCTCCCATTGATGCATGAGTTCATGAAACTCACTGGGATTCTCTACGGGGTTGTCCTCTTTACGCTCTCTAAATATGGGCAAAAAATCACTACATTCATCCATAGTAGGAACAACATTAGGAAAACCAGGAACATAGGAGAAATTAAAATGAGAAAACCTCCGAGCCAAGATTCTTTCCATTTCAAAACAATGGAGTCGCCACTGGATCCTTTAATCATAGATTCACTAGGTGAATGATATGAATTCTGAAAGTGTTTGGTCTTTGTTCACCATCAAAGACCAGATCTGATCGTTGTCAATCTCCCAGGGAACTTTCAAGCCACGAAATCCACTGCTAAAATCCTTCTCGAGAAAAATTCTCTGGGTCAGCTTCGGGTGTGCTATAGGCAGCCACAACTAAAATAGTGGAGTCCACATAGTGGAGTCTCCAAGTGCAAGAACAATCTTCAATGGTTCTAATATCTGATGCACCTTCAAAATCAGAAGCTCTTTGTCATTCTATCCCAGGGAAATGTCTTCAATTCGTTCCCCGACAACGGTGCCAGAAATTTTAGCACTAGAAGTCACCTCCTGATTGCAGTGGAGGTAAGCCCAGTACCCATCAAGTTATATGTCACGATTAATGGATTTAAAGAGGTCAAATGGGCACAGACTCAAGAGAATATCGTTTAACTCGAAAAATTGGGCCAGTATGCACAAGCAAATGACGTCTTGATCAACTTCAGTCAGTAAGTTGGAGTACGGGTGAATAGAGGGAAGACTTTGGTGAGGAAAGTGTAAAGGTCTTCTATGGACATAAGGTCTTCCAACAGCCTAAGGAGGAAAAACTCAGAAAACAAGATCCTCTTGAATTTGGAGTTTCAGGAAATTGAAAACATTATAACTGCACTGCAATCAAACATTCATTACAACACAGTCACAACAATCCATGCGAATCCTTCAATAATGAACATTCAATATCAAATGCATAATAATATGGAGGAAGAAAGTTGACTTAGATCAAACAAGAAGTCTCAAATCAAACTACATAACCAGAGAACCAGAGCTTCATTAAAACTTTACAATGCGGGAGCCTAGATCAACCATCAACCTTAACAAAATATCAAAACTTCCTATATATACTAAAACCTGTTGCAACTACCAAGAGCGTGATCGGGCCCTTGCATTCAAAGTTTCCAGTCGGCACCCACTCTATCAGACTCTGCAAGCCTTCTCATGTCAAATGTGAGACGGGTGTAGTTATGCATTTTACATGAAAATCCATCCATGAGGGAGCTTCGGGTGGATAGTCTGCCTTCATGGCTACTCTCTGCAACGCTTTCCATTTATGGGGTGAGACAAGGTCTCAACTTTCACCCCTATCTTCAATAACTTCCTTCATTGGGATCAGTACAAGGCCTGACACCCATGAATGTTTCCAGGCGGTGCCCACGACTTCTTCAACTCAATTCTGACGCCTCGAAGCTCTGCAAATATTCCCCTGTGACCAATACGGGCATTGTAGGTGCTAAGCTCCTTTGTGAACCCATCCTTCATTGATATGACCTCCAGTTGTGACCAAGCGCTTACCCAAAAGGTGCCTCATGACTTCGCGTCTCAGGTGCTTCGATGTGAGCCACTCTTGACTCTCCCAATTTCTAAACTTGTAAACTGGACCCTAGAGAGCGCTAGATCCTTTCTTATGGATACCTTCGATATGACCCCTCTATGACCTGAGTATTATCTTCAAGGCACTACTGGATTTTCTCCCTCGAGGGAATTTCTTTTTTCTCCCTGGGAAATCTCTAATTCACGAAACTGTGAAATCGTTGATCATGTGCCATGTGCCCTTCTAGTTTCAACGACCCACGTTAATTTCGGGTTTCAGGACCTCGGAACCTTGTTGAGCAACTTAGCAATATTTTGAACTCCCATCTCCCGTGATAATTTTCCACTGGTAATCTCTCCTAAATGAGATCCACGACCCAGATTTGTCCTTTGTTTTCGGGCCTGGAATGAGTCGCTCTGAGTGTTGTGCTTTGCACTCATGGCTGTAGCATGCGGCCCTTGACAACTTTATGTGATAAAATTTGGCTCCACAGGGGATGGCATTCTCCCCGCGAGCTACCAAGAACAAGTAGTTCCAATGCCTTAGCTGTTGGGTTATGGAATCGAGCTCAAAACATTTCGCCAAAGGCTGACATGTACACTATTCTACTTATAAAAAGGAAAACAAACACACATGCTCTAGAAAGATCTTATTTATGTACATTCCTAGGCTAACGGATTTTTACAAAGCGTTAGGTGAAAACAAAATTCCACCATAGCCATTCAAGTGGCTTCCTAACTGGAAGACCATTTACTATGTCAGTGATTGATAACATATAATGCAATCGTGACAGCAAAACAATTACATCCTTCAAACTTCCTCCAGATTACAAAGGTGGGATAAGACTTGGAGGCTTCAAATCATGGAGGAAATGCAACTCCATGTATTCTCCCACAGGTTCATAGAATGAGTGACCCACTCCAAAAAATTGGTAACAGAAAGCTTGCTCTGCTCCACAGTTGCTCACACATGGCTGGATGTCTTCTGCAGACCCATGAGGGCTGATTTCCACACAATATTTTTCTTTAATGTATAGAGGACAAGGATTTATAGTGTGGCCTTGGAAATTCTTCATATCCAACTCATAATCCTCTTTATAGATGTTATACACAGGCCATCTTCTCCCCAAGCTATCAAAATGTGGTGAAGGGATCTGCTCTTCTTCGTATGAATACTCAGAAAATATGAGTGAGCACAAAAGTCCTCGATCTTGCAAAAAAGGAGCAATGTCTTGATCCTTCTCTTCAATCCCAGGTAAAAATACATCATGGGAAAACATTTGGAATAAAAGAGAAGAATCATCCTCCACAACTATTTCTTCTTCTAAATATAAGACATCGGGTACATCAGGGGTTGAATATGATACCTCTATTGTTGTGCAATCATCAACACTGTCATCAACCATATATGGAAGGACTTCTTCATCATAAGCAGGGTTGTCAATAACATTTGTTTGGAGGACTAAAATATCCTCTGCATCTCCTTCAAATGAGCAGCAAGCACATTCTACCTCCAGCTTTTCTATTTTTGCAGAAAGTTCTTTTACCTGCTCCACCAACTCACCCAAAGTGTCTCGGGTGCTTCGATGTGAGCCACTCCCGACTCTCCCGATTTCCAAACTCGCGAAATAGAGCCTAGAGAGTGCCAGCTCATTTCTTATGGATCCCTCTGATATGACCCTGCTATGACCTGGGTCTTGTCTTCAAGGCACTACAGGATTTTCTCCCTCGGGGGAATTTATTTTTTCTCCCTGCGAAATATCTGATTCGCGAAACTATGAAATCGTTGATCCTGTGCCATGTGCCCTTCTGGTTTTGACGGCCCACGTTAATTTTGGGTTTCGGGACCTCGGAACCTTGTTGAACAACTTAGCAATATTTTGAACTCCTGTCTCCCATGATAAGTTTCCACCGATGATCTCTCCTAAATGAGATCCACGACCCAAATTTGTCCTTTTTTTTCGGGCCTGGAATGAGTCGCTCTGAGTGATGTGCTTTGTGCTCATGGTTGCGGCCTGCATCCCTTGACAACTTCATGTGATAACACCCCCAACCTCAATTTTATTGGCATTACATTGCATGATTTTGATTTTAATCCATTGTATGTATCTTAAAATTACAATGGTTTTAATGTGCAAATACTAATAGAGGAATCACACCCAAGCAAACAAAGTGGTGGACTTCAACTTAAAACTCATAATATCTTTTGCAACATCAAAGTATGTGTTTTACGTTGTGTTATTGTTAAAATTGTTTCACTTGATCAGTTTCACTATCTCGTTGTGAAAATCAATGCACCAAATCATTTTTCTTGGTATTGTTGCTTCAATTGATGCATTGTATCATTTTTCATTGTATTATCACTAAAATCAATGCACCCTATTATTTTTTGTTATGTCATTGCTAAAATTAATGCAACTGCTTGATTGCTCTAAATCATTTTTCAATATATCATCACTGAAATCAATGTGCCCTATCATTTTCCATTATGTCACCGTTGAAATCAATGGAAATACTTGATTGTTGTAAATCATGTTTCACGATATAATCACTAAAATCATTGCACCTTATTTTTGTGATCTATATTGTTGTTGAAATCAATGCAACTACTTGATGCATATGCATTATATCATTATTGAAATCAATGCACTTCCCTGATTAGTTTAAACCATTTTTCACTATGTCATCATTGAAATTAATGTACATTAACTTGAATGTAGTCTTAAATATGAACACATGTACATGACAACATGGAAATTAAAGAAATTAATTGATGTATTCTTTCATTTTTGGTGTGTGAGATCATGACGAGATTATGATCATTTTAGGCATGACTTTCATTGTCATTATTCTCTAAGCTTTATTGAATTTCAAGTATCATATTGCTCGCGCTTTAATGTTTTGCAACTATCCATGTTCTAGAGCTACATGCATTTATATGTAATTTCATTACCCTTTGGTACTAGCATCATATGGTAGGATTTTTATATAAATTTCATAGTTCGTAAATGGGCATTGCTATATGCACATTATAATGTGGAATATGGAGGATTGTGTTGTGATATATTTATATAAATTTCATAGTTCTTAAATGGACATTAGTATATGTATGTTATAATGTAGAATATGGAGAACTCACTTGTAATATCTATATAGTCCATTTTATTTGTTCGGGTCGCTTATAAACCTAGTGTAATTCCATAAATACTCATCTTAATATAAACCATTCCAATTTAGTTGTGTTGTTTATAGAAATTTCTTCTAAGCAACATATCTTGCTTATCTTACTACTCCTTAATAAAATGGGCAATTATTTCTATCCAATGTTGCCACAAAGACATCTTCCCTTTACTGTTTTGGCTTTACATTACATTGGATTTACACAAGTTAAGATTTTTAGCCTTGGCGTAACCATTTCAATTAATAGGCAATGCACAATCAATTGAGGTAACTTCCAATGTCGAGACTTTTTGCTCACCATTTTATATATTCATTTATCTATTAGCGGATTGATTGGAAATTCTTACTGCATCTTTTTACTACACATATAGTCCCATAAATTAACCTTCAAACCTAAAAATGGTAGAAATAAATATATTAATAGAGTCTCGACATTGGAAGTTACCTCAATTGATTGTGCATTGCCTATTAATTGAAATGGTTACGCCAAGGCTAAATATATCAATAGAGATATCACTGTCTTGAATTGAATTGATGTGGAATAGTGAGAATTCATGTCCATGTATTGTCGATGCAGTATGTCATGTACATAGAATATGGATGGTGGACTTCCACTTGCAAGAAAAAAAGAAAAGTATAAACAGCTCTTGGGATTTTAATCAATTTATTAAAAATGTACAATATATTTGTTATATTGAAGGTGTACAACATACAATAAGTTCAGACGTTATAAATTATCGTTCTATTGTATGGTGTTGTTACATTAAAAGAAGAAAGAATCATTCAATCCCATGTTTATGTTTGACAACAATACCAAATTTAATGTTTGATGATTGATAACATGTAGTTGTAGGATGAATAAGCATAAGCTAGACTCAATATTTATGTCCTCCTCTTCCAGTAATTATTGAATATAATTGATAATAGCATCTCATTCTACTACGTGTCTTTCTAGTTCCAACGACAATAGACATTCTTCGAGAGGTTCCTGCATTTCGTCTATATTAGAAAAACCCTGTTTTTGTGATCTAATGAAGGTTGGGGATCCTGCTCTTTATCATCTAGTAATTTTTATTGTTGTGTTTATTTATCTTCACATTGCCTTCAAGAAAACCCATTGTGAAGCAATTAAAGTATTGAGATGTAATACCCCTAGGCCAAACCCCAATTTAAAATGTATATATAGGCTAGTGAGCCAGGATATTTTGGGTCGGAGTGCCTTTGTAAATACTCTTTGAGGCCAGAATTATTGTGTGATTCTTAGGCCGGAGAAGCATAGATGATAAAAGGCCAGTGATCCTATCATTGTAATATGTAATCACACTTGGATATTAATAAAAATACATCAATTTTGCAGACCAACCAAACAAAAGAGTATGGGGGGCTAGAACTCCACTAGAGGAAAAGAAGGCTAAGGGTCTAGGAAGAGGGGCTAAGCCAAGGAAATATTATAAGAATATTTTCTAAAGTCTATTTTATGGGATATATTCATATCTATCCTAAATTCCTAAAAGAGAGGAACGTATCACCATGTGGAGCCCATGTAGTTCCCAACATGACAAGTATCAAGTTGGGAACATGCATGTTGGCCCTTGACCAAGTTTTGAGGAACACTTGGTCATATTTGACTGTTTTTGGACTTCGACAGCTTGTCAAAGATGGAGCGCAACGTGAAGTGGAGATCGTGGGAGCTAGACCCCTTTCTTGGGTCCTTTTTGGGTTTTTGGGGATAATGTAATGGGTATGGGATGTCAGCCCATGGGTTTACCCATGTTTAGGCCTATTTTGTAAAGTATAAATAAGTAGCTAGGCAATGTAAGAGAGGGAAAGAAGCTAAGTGATAGTAAAGGCTTTGTGTATACTTTGTGACCGACTTGCGGAGCTGAGTGCAAGTGTTGTAAGTGTTGAGTGCACAGATTGTAAGAAGGCTCTGTGCTAGATCTACTTGGGGAAGGAGGATCTGGTGAGGTGCACGCAGATCTCCTGTCTTATGCAGAGTACAAGTTTGAGATATGTGTTGTAACCAGATTGACCAAAGCTAATAAATAAGAAGAAGACTTTGTGGACGTAGCCCCAGGGTGGGGGTGAACCACGGTAAACCTGTGTGTTGTGCTCTGTGCTTCGACCTAATGTGTTTGTCTCTTTCCATGTGTTGTGCTTTGATATGATTATGTTATGTGATTTTCTATGATATACTTAGATAGATCTACTTTTCTTTGTGCTTCTTAGATGTATGGATGTAGATCCGACATATATGAAAGTGTTGAGTGCTAGACCTATTTTGTTGTTGCTAAGTGCTAACTTAACCTAGTTCTAAGTGAATGATGCGGTGCTTTGCGCCACCTGCGGAGTGCCATGAGGGTTAAATACTAATGAATGATCTATGCTAAAGTGTTTTCTAAGTGTTAGAATCACAGATCTGTGTCCCAGCTAAGGTTGCAGACACCTAATTCTTGCAACCACCCCTGCCTCTACCTCGGGTGAGACTTCATTTGCTTCGCAGGTGTTGTCGAAAGGGTCGGTAGTTAGGGTTTTGTTGGTGTGTTGTTGAAGCGTTGAACCCTGGTTCTGCCCCTGTGCCAACAATGCATATAAAAAGTAATAAATTAGTACATTTTCCATCATTCACTCATCATTCTAATGATCATTCTTACCTTGATTCTTACCATTTATACTCTCTCGGCCATCCATATTCAGACATGTACTTGGGAAGATTTGGGATCTTTTGATAACCAGTAAACCAAGATCAATTGAGCTGAAGAATCAGGTTGACAGGCCCATGTGCATTTGAAGAAGAAGGTTGTCAAACCCGTGATCATTCTCTCTAGGTGAGAGAATTGCTGAGAATTTGGTTTCCCTGTGTGTTGGGAAATAGCTAGAGTGCTCTAAGACTTTCTATCTGACCTATTGCTAAATACCTAAAAGGGAAGTGGGACAACCAAAGGATTGTTGAGTAGAAAATGGGTACACTTCCTCGGGTGGAAAAGGATATGGAAAATGGGAGGTTGTAGGCTAGTTTCAACAGTTAGCACCTTGACCTGAGATTTATCGTGCTGGATATACCTTAGTATGGCTTAGGAAGCCTTCCCTGGTGGAGTTTCTAGCCTCAGATCGGGGGTGACCTACTGTTGAGAGTGTTAGCACTCTGTAAATTTCCTTGGCTGAGGAGGAAAATCACAAACATAACCCCAAACCAACTTGAGGCTGGAAGTTATCCCTTCCAACCTAGAGGGGGCTCTCTCTCTCTCTTCAAATCAATCATTGAAAGGATCGATTTGGTTTTATGCTCAAAGTATATATCTCTAAGATGAATTTGGATTTATAGTATTGGTGGCAATGTGGACAGAAAGTTCATTGGGCAATGGAGTCACAGAAAAGTCAGAAATCAATGAAGGTTTATTGGATACTTGGTAGATTGAGAAGTGACTTATCATAGGCAAGATAAAGAGCACTGCTTTAGGCCAATTAGATATCATTGTAGACAAAAGATCATAGAGAACACAAATAACCTCTTAGGGCATCTAACAAGGAAGAATCCCAAGATGATTATGGTAGAAGGACAAATGAAATTACATGCAGCGAAGCATCATCTACAGATGAATTCTGATACATACAATTTAGATTAACACAAAGAAGAAGCCATATAGCATAGATACATTTAAACTGGAAGACAAAACTATAAGATCATGTGCATAAAGTAATACAATCACATGTATCTCTGGAGTCAAATCTCGGGGACTTCTGATCCAGTAATTTCATTAATATCAGAGAGAAATTACAAAAAGGTATTCAATAGTCTCTTCCTTACACACTTTCCAACACTTAGCTCTCATAGCTACATGAAATATATACAAAAATATCTTCCTATGCTGTCAAATTCGAATCCAACTATCATCGTATGATAATTCTAACAATTTCACATATTCAGCGATAAAATATTCAACAAAATGCTAAGAAAAAGGAGTCAACTTGGACTCATTAATTACATCATAATAACTTGATCAAAATCAATCTTTGAGTCCCTAAAATGATGGTGTTCGATCTTGATACTTGATGGAGGTGATATGACACATTTGATGACTTTATTTTGTCCATTTGGTAACAAATTGGCTGCTTTATCATTGTTGTGCAGCATACATGTTGCGCAACAACAACCTACAGGAAAAGCGCAGTGCAGTTGAGCAATGGTGTTTAGCAGTTGTGCAACAACTGACCCTTTTAATATTTGCTTGCTTTTTCTTGATCTGATTGGTTAAATTGATGCAATAGATTTTATCTTGTTTTCCCATTAACATATCCCATTCAAAAAATAGACTGATGCACAACTACTCCTTAAAAAATTGACTGATATAGTTGCACAGCATGCCTACTGCACAACTGTAAATTTTCTTTCACAACTCAAATATGAGATTTCCAAAATTTATCCGGACAACAAAAACTGATCATGTATAATAATCCATTAAATATACAAGTATGCACACGAACACCATCTGAATAGTTAGGAGATTGTAATAATTTGGAATTAGGACCTTCTGTTGTGCATAGTCAAAAAAGGAAACTTTTATGAATTTAGCTCCAAGGGATTAAATCTTTGTTGCTTCAACAAGCAATTCAAGCTTGCCTTTCCCCTTCTTTTATGTCTCTAACTGCTGCAAGATTTGTTTGAGGGCTATGTTTTCCTTTCTCAAGGTCATATGTTTCTTATATATATTCTTAAGTTGTTTATGTATAGGTTGATTCCTTTTCACCATGAATATGGCATGGTCCATTGCAGGCTCACACTCATTAAGGAGTTCTTTACATTTCAACTTTGTTTTTTCGTTCTCCTCCCTTTGTTGAATTATCATATCTTGTGCTTCTCTTAATTGCTTCCTTAAACTGTTGAAAGTGTGTTGTCCCCCATCGTCCTTTTTTTCATTTGGTTAATTTGTTGCTCGAGGTTCCTCCTAGGTTTTCAACTTCCTAGATGAGGATCTAGTCAAAGGAATAGTAAATTTAGGCATTTCTTTCACTTTTGAGCTATGTTCCACTGTCTTCCCTTTGCACTTTGTTTTGAAGTTTATTGGAGTCACAGGGACTGATGTTTCACCTATTGCTGAGATGTCTTTCTTAGAAGTATGCTCCAAAGCCTTTTTTTTCATTTCCCTATTTTCATGTTGTAATTATGTTATGACAAAGTGGGCTTTCCTTAGTTGTTCTTGCAGCTCAAGGTTCATGTTGTCTTTGTCACTAGGATAATATGCTTCTGTAAAAACCTTTGGATCTTCTGCGGGTACTTGTGATGAGTGTGTGGCAGGAATTCTTTTAGTTGTTGACCTAGTAACTAGTTTTCTAGGGGCTATGACCTTTTCTCGGGAAAACTGAAGCTTTTTCCCTTTCTTTTCAACTTGTTGACTTACTACAGGTTCCTTGGCTTCCTTTTCCATTTTCTTTATAGAACTTTGATGAACATAAGTGGTGATCTTTGCTACTGATGAAGGTGTGTCTCTCATGCTTTGAGGGTTGTTTGAAGAATCAGTTGTTATATGTTATGATGCTACAAAAAATTCCCAATCTTGTTTCATCTTTCTAAGCTCTTCTAATACCAACAACTTTATCAAATAAAAATGGAAGAGGGTATATTCTCCTTGATCTCCCCTTACTTGTACTATGTCATCCATCTTTCCTAGGCTTCTGAAAAGGTAATAGGGCAGATTCAAGGGTTTCTTACTAGTGAAATGCATTAAAAGTATGATATGGTATTGGTAGACCCTAGTGAATCTCCCTTCACATGTGAAGAATCTTTGGATTACCCTTAGCAACTTACTATGACTTTCCAATAGAAGCTCTTTAGGTATGGTGGATCCAAAGTCAGTGTTTCTAAATTTAGGTTTCAAAAAATCATGATAGTAGGATAGATCCAATTGCATACCTTTTGACCATTGTTCTTCATGAGCAGAGATCTATGTTGCAGCGGAATTAGTATCTTTAGAAACTTGAAACTAGAGGTTTCCCACCTTAGCCCTAATGCCATCAAAACTTAATGCAAACTCCTTTGTCACCTGCATGTTGTATCCCTAAATATTTTCACAAAACCTTATACAACCCACTTGTTCAAAAGAGACTCTGATTGTTGGATTTGAATTCACTAACTTTAAACCCTAACGCTCAAATCTGACAATATCACTACCCTTTGTATTCCTTCTTTTTCCCTCTGGAGTTGCCATAATGTTGGTATATATCAATATCTTGTGAAAATGAGAAAATAGGAATGTGCACAGCAAAAAATGAAGTGTCTACAGATGTGTAATGAATTGCAAAAATTCAATTTGATAAAGCAAAGGCTATATATTTGAGGCGAAGATGGAATATTTGGGTTCATAAGAAATGTTTTCCTTTCAAACTTCAGCCAAGAACCTGAAAAGTCTGTTGGGAGGTGTGAGAAAAAGTCATTTGCAGATGCGCAACTTTATGTGAAGTGTTATGTGCAACATCCCCTACAGTCTGTGCGCAGCAAAAAATGCAGCATTTGCAGATGCGCAACGATCTTGGATGGAAAATTTTGAATTTGCAGAGGAAGAAAGAAATATATAGGGGGTTTCTTCACCTGGAGGAGGAACAATTTGAATGATAAAATCAAACTAAACCATCATTTATACCTATCATACCTCATTGTACCTTCATACTTGATTCCCATAGCATTAGGACATTGCACAACAACTTGTGTTGCACAATGATTGCTTGATGATGTCACGTGCCTCCGATAGATTTGAGCTTCTGAAATTATTTGAACCATGACAAGACTAACTCTAACTGACTTGAATTAACCTCATGACCTCTCATAATGAATTTTTTGTGACATGACAACCCATACCTTTGGCACCAAGACCATATGTTTCATGACTCAACTTTATTTTATGACCTTACTCAAACATATTTATCAATCACAACCCATTTACTCATAACCTAAGAGAAATTATGCCATGGTCTTTATGAGACCAAAGCATGACTTTACCTTATCATACATTGTTTACTCACATCCTAACAACCTATTTATAGGACACTAATAGAGATTTTCTGAGCAGCGAAGTCTATGGCTGGGAGGAATGTCTAAGGTCTACACGCAGTTGGTGAATTATTAAAAATATAAGTGTTATTTTTATATGTGTTTCATGCTTTTACTGTATGAATACTTATATGAATTTTGTATGTTTTATTATGCTTGTTTATGCATGAATTGTATATCGTTTACATTGCATAATTGTTGCATAATCAAAGCATTTTATTAACTAAATGGTATCAGAGATAGAAATTTTATTATGGCATGGCCCAACCTAGGGCTGGAAATGCTACAAGGTGGTATCAGAGGAAAAATAATAGAGGTAATGGGACTCAGCTAGGTGGTTGGGTACGCTACAATGTGGTACCAGAGCCACAGGTTCAATACTAATCCTGCATGGGCCAATTAGAAAAACGTTGAAGATAGAAATTGCAGAAATTTAATTTTCAAAGAATGTCTCTGATATGTTTGACAAAATTACTGCACTGAAATTGGGGGAATTTCACGAGTAAATGGAGGAAATTTATCCATGGATTAGAAATCCCCAAATTTTAAATGCATTTTGAACAAATTTGGGCCTATAGATGGCCAAATTTCAAAGTTACAGAGGAAATCATGGTAGAATTGGTAAGATTCCCCAATTCCTAAATGGAATTAAGGAAAATTCACACCTAGAATTGTTAACCAGTCGTGCACGGGGATAATTTGATGTTTCGAAGGTCTATTTGGGCATTTTTGGGCCTGTAATTGGCCAAATTATAGAGTTAAAGAGCGTCCATGGTGAAATTGGGTGAAATTGGGCAAAAGCCCCAATTTTTTGTAGTGAAGTTATGGAGAAATTTGATGTGGGATGATCAAATTTCGAGTGCATAGGTTGAAGTGATGTTTACGGGGTCGAAATTGGTTGTATTGAGCCTAATCACAAAGCTTCAATGGTGGTTGAAGAAATATTGTGAATTTGGTGATTTCTTTAGAAAATTTAGGATTTGTTTTTTGTACGATGACGTCAGCATGACATGGAGTCATGTATCAGTTGATGTGGTGGAATGACATGGACTTCCACATAGACAGGTCCATGGTGGCATAACACAAGACAACGTGGTAGATGTGGTAGGGTAGTAGGTGATATGCAGCCATAGTGGTGGATGGAGTTTTGGCTAGAACCGCAATGAGATTTCAAGAATTGACCAAGTAAAAGAATGGATCGGTCGAACGGAGAGAATGAGGGTATGTATGGAGGAAGCATGAAATTATCATAGCCCGCGATGAAGTTTACAAATTTTACTAAGTATCAAGACATCGCACAGCGTGGTGAATGATATGAATTTATCTAAGTATAAGGTATCGTTCGGATGGACGAAGTCATGGATATGGACAAGTGAATTGAGAAAATACCTTAGATCGTGATGAAATGCTTGGAAAAATTTCTAAGTATGGGTGTGAAATGAAGGTGGCGGAATGTGAGGGTGCATTCCATGGGTTGCAGAAAAGTAACAAGAATAGAGAATGGGTTATGAACCTGTGAAAAATTTAAGAAATTTCTAAGTATGGGTGAAATGTTTTCACGGATGAGATTGGATCGGACTCCAAATCAGATGGTTGCTGAGTATTAGGCTCATGTTGAGTGTTTTGATGCCCAGGATAACAAACCAATGGTCAAGATTAAATCCAAAGGCATGATCGGAAAGTCGTTGAGCTTTGAAGCTATGTTGCAAGTGCTAATGAATATCATTTCATAGATGATATTCATTTCGTGTTCTTTCCATCAATAACCTTTTGCTCAAGAACTCAGAATTGAGCAAGAGAACAATCATTGGAAAGGTATTTGATAGAGGAGTCCATGTATTCATCCAGAAATGTAAATGGGGCAGTAAAATTCACAAGAAATCAGAAATGATATTTCTAGTGCATTTAAAGGGGAAAATGATGCACAAAATGATAGATTCGTTAAATTATCATGGCCTCACAAATCCTATTTCATGCACGTTTTGCAGAATGAAGGGCACAAATAGAAACAAGAATAATTAAGCAGATAGGTCAGAGACCATAGGAATGGAAGATGCACATAGAAATTACAACTATGAAGATGAGGTCAGGGGGTTGGGTGTCAGCATGGGTAATGCAGGTACAGAATCCAATAGGCACGGAGAAGGAAAAGAGGAGGGCATGAATTTAGTGGAGACTATTAAGATTCTACAAAGAGATGTGAAAATCTATAAGGATGATAATGAGAGACTTATGAAGGATAAGGAGAAGCAAGATGGATTCAACATCAATCCATTACAAATATTGGATAGAATAGAAAAGAAAATGGATAAGGAGACATAATCAAGCAAGTCCAAGAGTCATATATCTCCTACCAGAAAGAAAGAATCTATAAGTGTGGGTAGACATCATCACTCACCAAGGTACTCAACTAGAAGGGAATACAACAGTCCAAGTATATCTCCTATCAGAAAGCATAAGAGGAGGTCTAGGGTGGATGAACTACAAGGAGAAATGAATAATATTAAACCTCCTACCTTTGATGGTGAGCACAAGAAAGATGAAGATGCAAAAACTTGGCTATTGGGGATGCGGAGATACTTTCAATTTCACAATTATTCCTCACAGGAAGAAGGAAGAATTTCCATTTACTAGTTGAAGGGAAAAGCATCAATATGGTGGGACCAGCTTGTGTAAGTACATCACATTGATGAGAAGAATATCACCTGGATGCAGTTCAAGAAGTACTTTCAGAATAAATACTTGACCAAGTTTTATTATGATAGGAAGATGAAGGAGTTATTTGAACTCAAGCTTGGGAGTATGACCATGGACGAGTATGAAAGAAGATTTTTAGAACTATTGAAGTATGTTGACTTTATCAAAGATGAACAATTCAATATTCAAAGGTTCCTGAGTGGGGTGCCATCAATACTCAGTGACAAGATACAGTATGATGATCCCAAGACGTTGGATGAAGCAATAAGGAGGGTGAAGTGTCTCTATGATCAACATAGAGGAAGACAAAACTTCCACAAGGCTTGGGAATATATGAATAAGGGTAAGATGGAGCAAAGGAAGAAGGGGAACAAGCCACCATTCTTCGGAAATAATTCTCAGGGGTAGCCAACTCAAAATGATCCCAGAATGTCAGAAACATTGAGAAAAATACCAAGGTAGCAACCTATGAAATGTTGGGGTTGTGAGGGAGATCACATGTATAAAAGTGAAAAAGTTAGGATTGTTCACAATGTACAGCAAGCTGATACAATTGAGAAAATGGGAAGAATTATGACAAGGATCTATGCATCCCTCGACAACAAGCATGACAAATTTAAATCTCATATGATTGAAGTGGAAGGTAAGATTAATGACCAACCTATTGTTATTTTGATTTATTCAGGAGCTAATAACAGTTATATAGATCCTAAGATGGTGGAAAGATTTCACTTTCCAAGAAGAAAACTTGAGAAATATTGGTTAGTATAGATAGCCACCGGATCTAAAAGAAGAATTAATAAGATGGTTAAGGAGTGTCCAATGGACATGAATGGACTGATCACCAAGGAATATTTGAATAGCATACTTTTGGATTCATATGATTTCGTAATTGGTATGAATTGGTTGGACAAGAATCATGTTGTCCTAGATTGTTATAACAAAGCATTTACTTGCTTGGATGAGGAAGGGAACTTGAGGATAGTTCAACCTATTCCAAGGGTAGTAGCTATGAGAGAATTTTTAGCCTTGTAGCTAAATAAAAGCTTCAGGAAAGGATGCCAAATATTTGCAGTGCATATGGAAGAGGCACTTAAGGATAAAGTTCCAAGCATTGAAGACTATGCAGTCTTGAAAGAGTTTGAGGATGTATTTAGAGATATACTAGGGTTTCCACCAAAAACAGATATTGATGTCTCTATTAATTTGATGCCTGGAGCAGCCCTAGTATCCAAGACTCCTTATAGGATGAATACACCAGAATTGAAGGAATTGCAAATGAAACTTGAAGAAATCTTGAAGAAAGGGGTATATGCATCCAAGCGTGTCACCTTGGGTTGCCCCATTATTATTTGTTAAGAAGAAATATGGTACCTTGAGGTTATGCATTGAATTCGGGCATTTGAATAAGGTGATTATGAAGAGAAAGTATCATTTTCCAAGGATAGATGATCTTTTTTATCAGCTGAAAGATGCAAAGATATTCTCCAAGATTGACCTGATATTCTTCAAGATTGACCTCAAGTCAATCTATCACCACGTGAGAATTAAAGAAGAAGATATTAGCAAGATTGCTTTTAGGACGAGGTATGGCCATTATGAGTTTACAATGGTGCCATTTGGGTTGTCAAATGCACCAGTTGTCTTTACGTGTTTGATGAATGGTGTTTTCAAAAGTTACTTGGATAAGTTTTTCATTTTCTTCTTGGATAACATTCTTATCTACTCTAAGATTGAAGAAGAGCATGAGCATCACTTGATGATGGTGCTACAAGTATTGAGGGAGCGTCAGTTGTATGCAAAATTGAGCAAGTGTTCATTCTATCAAAGGAAGATACATTATTTGGGACATATCATTTCATAGGAAGGGATAGTTGTGGATCCTGAAAAGATACGAGCCATTGAGGGATGGTCAGTACCAAAGAATTTATTAGAGGTGAGATCATTAATGGGGATTGTGATGTATTATAAAATATTTATTGGGGGATTTTCAAATATTGCACACCCAATTACTTTTCTGCAAAAGAAGGGTGTGAAGTTTGAATGGAATGTTGATTGTGAAAGAAGTTTTTGTTACTAGAATAACTTATTGACAAGTGCACCAATCTTAAGGATTGTTGACCCAAATGAAGATTTCATTGTGTGCATTGATGCATGAAAGGAAGGACTCGATGGAGTCGTTAGTAAAAATGGTCATGTGATATTCTATGAATCAAGGAATTTAAAAGAGCATGAGAGACATTATGCCACTCACTCATGATTTAGAATTGGAATCCATAGTACATGCCTTGAATATGTAGAGGCATTGCCTTATGGGAAAAATATTTGATTTGAGGACAGACCATAGTGGTCTGAAATATTTATTTGAACAACCAACTTTGAATGCCATACAAAGTAGATGGTTGAAACTCCTTAGTGAGTATTAATTTGAGATAAATAATATCAAAGGAAAAGTGAACAAGGTGGATGGTGCACATAGCATAAGGGTGCATGAGATGCATGCTACAACCATTAGCATGTACAAATCTGGTTTGAAAGATAGAATTTTGGAAACTACAAAATCAGATCAGAACTATGTGGAAACAAAAAAAAAATTGCAACACGATAATAATCAGTAGAAAATGAAAAATTACGAGCAAAAGGAGGATGGAAACCTCATGTACATGAGAAGATTTTATGTGCCTAATTTTTAAGAGTTTAAAAATATGGTGTTGAGAGAGATGCAAAATGTGCCTTATGTCGGGAACCTAGATTACCAGAAAACTTTTGTAGTTGTCAAGAGACAATATTATGGTCGGGTATGAAGAAAGAGTTGGTTGATTATATAGCCAGATGTCTTGAATGTCAAAAATTAAAGGTTGAGCACATACATCCAGTTGGTTTTCTACAACCATTTCCCATTCCTGAGTGGAAATGGGAAGTTGTAACAATTTTTTTCGTCACTAAGCTTCCCAAAATAGTAAAGCAGCATGAATCCATCATGGTGATGGTATATAAGTTCACTAAAGCTACTCATTTTATTCCAAGCTAACTCACAAGGCAACTAACATTGCATATATCTATATGAGGGAAATTGTCAGGCTTCATGGTGTCCCTAAGGAAATTGTTTCTGATAGAGATCCCAAGTTTACATCAAACTTTTGGAAGGGATTATTCAAAGGATTTGGGAAAAATCTGAACTTTAGCACAACCTATCATCTAGAGTTAGATGGGAAAACAGAAAGGGTCAATCAAGTGGTTAAATATATTATAAGGATGTATGTGATTGATAAATCATCAAAATGGTAAGATTACCTACACATAGTTGAGTTTGATTATAATAATGGGTATCATGCATCTTTGAAGATGATCCCATTTGAAGTATTATATGGTAGAAAGTGCAATACTCTAGTAAGTTGGGACAACCCAGGAGAGAAAGCAGTGGTTGGGCCATAATTGCTCAAGGAAATGGAGGAGAAAATGGTGAAGATAAAATAGAATCTAAAGGTTTCCCAAGATAGGAAGAAAAGTTATGAAAATAAGAGAAGAAATCACAGAGTTTAAAGTGGGGGGGCACATGTTCTTAAAAGTAACGACCAAGAGAAGTTCCCAAGTTGGGAAACTGTTCAAATCCTGCAGTAAGATATTGTGGACCATTTGAAATCCTGGAAAGGATTGGTCTTGTTGCATACATCCTCGCACTTCATGCATGCATTTGCATTCATAATTTATTCCATGTGTATTTTCTTAAAAAGTATGAGCTTGATGTTAATCATATAATTAATTGGAATGTGATTCAGGTGGAGCAAGAAGGATACTTCTGAGTTTAGTCGGTGTGCATATTGGATTGGAAATTCAAGTTGTTTCGAAATCGAGCAATAGGACTGGTAAAGGTCAAGTGGACCTACTACGGTCCTAAAGATGCAACCTAGGAGCATGAAGATGCCATGTGAGAGGAGTACCCACATATTTTTGAATATTTTTGAAGATTTTGATTGTACATGTGTATGAAATGCACTAAAGATAGTGCATAATTAAGGGGGAGGGGAATGTAATACCTTTAGGCTGAACCCCAATTGAAAATACACATATAGGCTGGTGAGCCAGGATATTTTGGGCCAGAGTTCCTTTGTAAATATGCTTTGAGGCCAGAGTACCTATGTGATTCTTAGGTCGAAGAAGCCTAGATGATAAAAGGCTAGTGATCCTATCATTGTAATAAGTAATGACACTCGAATATTAATAAAAATACATCATTGCTACAGACGAACCAGACAAAAGAGCTTGGGGGATAGAACTCCACTAGAGGGAAGGGGAGATAAGGGTCTAGGAAGAGGGGATAAGCCAAGGAAATATTATAAGAATATTTCCTAAAGTCTAGTTTATGGGATATATTCATATCTATCCTAAGTTTGTAAGTAGGAGGAACATATCACCTTGTGGATCCCATGGAGTTCCCAACAAGACAAGTGTCAAGTTAGGAACATGCAGATAAAAAGTAATAACTTGGTACATTTTCCATCATTCAGTCATCATTATGATGATCTTTCTCACCTTGAATCTTACCATTTGTACTCTCTCGGCCATCCATCTCCGTACCTATACTTGGGAATATTTGGGATTTGTTGGTAAATAGTAAACTGAGATCATTTGAACTAAAGAAGTAGGTTGGCAAGCTCGTGTGTGTTGGAAGAAGCGGGTTGCCAGGCCTGTGAGAATTCTCTCTGGGTGAGAGAAATGCTGAGAATTAGTTTTCCCTGTGCGTTGGGAAATAGCTACATAGCTCTGAGACTTTATGTACATCATGTTGTTGAAGCCCCAGAAGGGAAGTGGGATAGCTAAAGGATTGTTGAGCAGAGAAGGGGTACACTTCCTAGGATGGGATAGGTTGTGGGAAATGAGAGGTTGTACGCTAGTTTGTTAGGATATTTAGACACTTAGGAGTTAGTTAAGATCAACTTGGTATAATGTGTAATGTCCCCAAGGCCGAGCCCAGTTGTAAATCTTGTTTACGACATGAGTTGTAAAAATGTCTTATAGGCTGGTGAGCCAAGTTTGTATAAGCCGATGGGCTTATGTGATTGTTAGGCCAGAGAGCCTAAGGGTTGGAGGCCAAGGGCCTGATTTTGTACCTGTATGTATGCAGCACATTAATAAAATATAAACACTGTCGCGTGCAGACCGACCACGATGAATGAGTGATGGGGGACTGAGCTTCCACAGAGTGGGCAAGGAATTAGAGGCTGGAAGGCGGGAAAAGGGGGCTAAGTATTGAGCCTAGGGGCTTAAGCCTTGGGAATAATATTTTATTATTATTCCAAAGAACATGTTCATTTTATGTTTTATTTTTATCCTAAGTTCCTGGCAAGGGGAAAATGTGCAAAGGGGATGCATGTTGATGGAACGCATGCAGTTCCAAGGGTGACAAGTGTCAACCCTGGTGCATGCAAATAAAACAGTCAAGATGAGCCGTGAGAGGGGTCCCTCCTCCATTCCACCCAACTTCCTGAGCGCGTACGGAGCTCTGAATAGTACGATCGACCCAACCTCTGTAAGAATACCTCATGCGTTCCTAAGAGCCGGAAAAGCCTGTGTTTGTTTCTGAAAATCCGTGTACACCCTCTGTTTCTGAGAGCTAAGAAGCCTATGCTCATTTCTGAAAAGCCAGTTTCACCCTCTCCGTTCTGAGCCGTGGAGTCTTTGTTGATCCCTACGAGAATTGCTTGTCACGTAATCCCGAAAACCATCACCGTTAGACCTTGTCGTCATTGCTGAGCCTGTTTGGGAAGCCCGTGTCTGTATTCTCGGTTGGTTGTGGTGGCCACGCAGAGTTGGACTGTGCGTGGCCTGCTGGCCAGTGCAAGTTGTGATTGAGCCTGTGTATGACCTCTCTCCAGGTGAGGGAGGTGACTGTTGTTGGAAGAGGAAGGTTTTCAGGCCTGTGAGCAACTCTTTCCAGGTGAGAGAGTTTGTTGGGAAGTGGTTTCTTCTAGAGAGTGTCCAGCACCAGCTTCGGGCTCTGAGACTTCCTGATCTAGCCTGTTTCTGAGACCCAGAGAGGGAGGTGTAGCATCGATGGATTGTGCTTGTGAAGGTGTATACTCCCGGGTGGAACAGGCATGTGGGGAATGAGAGTCTGGAAGTAGTGGGCGTAAGATGGCATCCTAGGAAGAATCCTTCCAGTCTTTCTGTGTTGTTTTCCCTGTAAACTCAACCTAGCCTAGGATTCCTTGCCTTGGGGTGGAGCTTAGTCCCAGTTCGGGGGTGACCCACTGCTGAGCTGACGAGCAGTGTGGTCTAAGGCTTGGAGGTTCGTGGAAGGCCTGCACGTGGTTGGTGGAATCACCAAGGTTTTCAAAGATAAGTATCAGATGATTCTTTATTCATGATTCTGCATCTCTATGTAATTATAACTATCATGTATTTTGTTGTGCATATCAATTTAATGTTAATGCTATTGATTGTTTATTATAGCAGTAAATAATATGTTTACTCTGAGCTTAAATGTATTTCTTTTCTTAAATTCATGTGGATTATTTAATGCCCGTATGAGCTATGTAAAAGAGAGTTACAGTTTGGTATCAGAGAGATTAAGCCTTGGCACCGAAAAGTGGTGTTACAGTTTGGTATCAGAGCCAAGGTTTCGACACTGAGCCTAGATGGGCTAGTTGAGTGGTCTTTGGACCCAGGGTGTGAGGAGAAATTGTGTCTGGAGGACCAATTTCAGACCCTGGAATGATCCGGAGTGTCAAGGAGTTACTTGACCATGCCTACAAGCTCAGGAGGTATAGCAGTGTTGTGAAACCACAGCCGGTGTGGTCTATGGCCACAGGAAGAGAGGACTCCACACCAGAAGTGTTGGAGTCTTAGGATCTGTTCGGGAGGGAAGGAGAACACTCGTGACCGTCGGATATGGAAAGTGTGCATAAGATTTAAAAACCCTTTGAATTTGCACAAGAGTGTGGGAAGCGCGATACGCGAACTCCCGAAAACCCGATAAGATCTACGCTATAGATCTGGGAGGAAGGCTCAACTGTTAGATCTGGCAGAGTCGTGCTCGATTTAGTCACAAAAACCTTTCAGATTTCTCAAATTCGGGAGATGGGAAGTGAGGGAGGTGAACACCTCTGAAACCCGAAACCCGAAATCCTGAAATGATATACACCGTAGATAGTAGGAAGGGAATTCACTGTTGGATCAAGTTGACGAGTAAACCGTAATTTCGGGATTTTGGCAAACGGAAGTTCGAGATATGGGATACACGAACTCCGGATGTCTGAAACTCCGAAAAGATACGTTTCGTAGATCTGAGAGGGGACCTAACCGTTGGATTTTTTCTTGGAATGGATGTGGGTGCATGGATGTGTACCACGTGCCAGAGAATTGAAAAGACAGGCGAGAGTGGTGGGACCCGAATATGTCATCGATGGAGACGTGGACCCTCCTGAATGTGCCACGTTCCACCATGGTTAAGGGCGACAACTGTACTGTGGGCCCGGAGGGTAAGAAGATAGAAATTTCGAAAGTCGGGGATTGAAGCGACAAGAGACTTGGAGTCACTGCTTCATGAACTCCCGGGTACCTAAGACCCGAAAAATGAAGTCTCAAAATTTTCTAAGGACATAAGAACTGTTGAGGATTAAACTGTTGGATCCTCGTGGACAAAAACCCTGAAAAATGAAGTCCCAAAAATTGCAGAGCTGACAGAGCTCAGAAAATCTTGTGAAGTCAAATGTTTCTCACTCACGTTGGTTTATAATTATTGTGATTTTATTAAAAGTTTAAGGCCTGAAAAACTTCGGATTGATTTCACATTGCGTGTGCAGAGTTCAATGAGTGTCAAGACACCAGTTAATCGATGTCGAGAATAGAAATGGAAGAGGTGTGTATTGCCTCCATTTCAGAGGATGGAAGAGAAGGAAGAGATGTCAACCTGGGAGTCGAAGGATCGAACTCTAATGGGCATGGAAGAGAATTAGACAAGGAAGGGAACATAATTAAAATCATTGAAGGATTGCAAAGAGATGCCCAGGCACGCCGAGCTGATAGCCGAAAGCTTGTGAAAGTCAGGGATCAACAGGGTGAATTCAACTTAAAAATGTTGAAGAGCCTAGAAAGAATAGAAAAGAAATTGGAAAAAGAGAGTGACACCAGCAGATCAAAAAGTGTCAGAACCCCTGAGAGGAGAAGGAGATCGAGGAGTGGTAGCATACATTACCGTCTCTCCCCGAAGCATTCTGGAAGGGAAACACACAGTAGTTCAAGCCCATCCCCTACCAGAAAACACCGAAAATATGGAAAGGATGAATTGAAAGGGGAGATGAACAAGATCAAGCCTCCAACGTTTGATGGAGAACATAAGAAGGAGGAAGATGCTGAGACATGGTTTCTTGGCATGAAGAAATATTTCCAACTGCAGAACTACTCCGCTCATGCAGAAGGAAGAATTGCAATGTACCAGCTAAAAGGAAAAGCATCCATGTGGTGGGATCAGTTTCTGCAAGTGCAGCACATCAGAGAGAAAGATATCACTTGGAAGGATTTTAAGATGTATTTCGAGAAGAAATACCTGACCAAAAGATACTATGACAGAAAGATGAAGGAGTTCTTTGAACTCAAGCTAGGCAGCATGACCATTGATGAGTACAAACGAAGTTTCTTGGAACTGTTGAAGTATGTTCCATTCATCAAATATGAGATTGTCAAGATTCATAGGTATCTGAGTGGACTGCCACCTTCCATCGGTGATAAGATTCAGTATGATGATCCTAAGACTATGGAAGAAACAATAAGAAGGGAGCAATGTTTGTATGAACAGCAAAGAGAAAAGCCTACCATTCGGAAGGCTTGGAATGATCAGAGGAAGTTTAAGAAGGAACAGAGGCAGAAGGGAAACAAACCTCCCTTTTTCAAAAATAATCCTCAAGGACATCTATTGTTTAGAGAGTCGAGAATGGATGAAGTCGGAGAACAAAGGTAGAGCCAGATGCCCATTCAGTGTTGGGGTTGTTAAGGGGACCACAAATACAGAGATTGTCCCCATAAAAATGGCAAAGCAAGAGTTGTCCATATTGTTCAACAAGATGAAACAGTGGAGGACATGGGCAGCAGGATGACAAGGATCTACGCAGCCCTAGACAACAAGCAAGAAGAATTTCAATCGCACATGATTGAAGTGGAAGGTATGATTAACAACCGACCACTTATTATTTTAATTGATTCAGGGGCTAGCCATAGTTATGTATATCCTAGGGTGGTGGAAAGTTTGCGTTTAACAAGAAGAAAACATGAAAAGTCTTGGCTAGTGCAGTTGGCCACAGGAACCAAAAGGAAGGTCACTGAATTGGTTAAGTCATGTTCAGTGGACGTGGGTGGATTGATCACTAAGGCTGAATTGAATATTTTGCCTTTAGGCTCTTACGAATGCTTAATTGGGATGGACTGGTTGGACCGGCACCATGCCCTTCTAGATTGTCATAACAAGAAGTTCAAAATCCTGAATGAAGAAGGAAATGAGGTAATAGTCCAAGGAATTCCTAGAGCCGTGGTTGTTAGAGAAATCTCAGCCATGCAGTTGAAGAAGTGTTACAAGAAAGGTTGTCAATTATTTGCAGCTCGTGTGGAAGAAGCATCCAGAGATGCAGTCTCAAAGATTGCATACCATGAAGTACTCACAGAGTTCAAGGACGTATTTCAAGAGGTACCTGGACTACCTCCGAAGAGAGACATCGATTTTTCTATAAATTTGATGCCAGGAGCAACTCCAGTTTCGAAAGCTCCTTACAGAATGAGTATGTCAGAGCTAAAAGAGTTGCAATTGCAGCTTGAAGGGCTTATAAAGAAGGGGTACATTCACCCCAGCATGTCACCCTGGGGTGCCCCGGTCCTGTTCGTGAGGAAGAAGGATGGGACATTGAGGCTGTGCATTGATTTCTGGTATTTGAATAAGGTAACTGTCAGGAACCAGTATCCTCTGCCAAGGATTGATGATCTTTTTGATCAGTTGAAGGACGCGAAAATATTTTCAAAAATAGATCTCAGATCTGGATATCACCAAGTGAGAATAAATGATGAGGACATCAGCAAGACCTCCTTTAGAACAAGGTACAGTCATTATGAATTCACAGTGGTGCCATTTGCACTGACAAACACACCTGTTGTTTTCATGTGCTTAATGAATGGTGTATTCAGGGACTATTTAGACAAGTTTTTCATAGTCTTCCTAGATTCTCAAACATATCTCACCCTATCACTTCCTTGCAAAGGAAGGAGAAGAAGTTTCAGTGGACTGAAGAGTGTGAGAGCAGTTTCCAGCTATTGAAGCAGTTGTTAACCAACGCTCCAATCATGAAGATTGCAGATCCATATATAGATTTCGTGGTGTGCATAGATGCGTGTAAGGAGGGGCTAGGAGGAGTTCTCAACCAAGAGGGATTTGTAATCTGTTATGAGTCCCGAAAGCTAAAAAATCATGAAAGGAATTATGACACTCACGATTTAGAGCTGGCAGCAATCGTCCACGCATTGAGGAAATGGAGACATTACCTCATGGGAAGGAGATTCGAATTGAGAAAAGACCACAACGGTCTGAAGTATTTATTTGATCAGCTGACTTTAAATGCCAGGAAAACTAGATGGCTAGAGTTTCTGTGTGAATATAACTTTGATATCAAGCATATCAAAGGGAAAGAAAATAAGGTGGTTGATGCACTCAGCAAAAAAGAACATGAATTACATGCTACTGCCATTAGCATGTACAGGACTGAGATTAAGGACAGAATTTTGGAAATTGCAAATGTTGATTTGCAGTACAGAGGTCTGGTAGAAAAGCTATAGCAGTGTGAGAGACCACATACCCAAGGAAGTTACACCTTGGGAACTAATGGCTTACTTCTATATAAAAATAGAGTGTATGTACCCAATGTCCGAGAATTGAATCTGGCAATTCTAAAAGAAATGCATAACGTGGCTTATGCTAGACATCCTGGATATCAGAAGACTATGGCAGCAGTCAAAAGCCATTACTTTTGGCCAGGTCTAAAGAAAGAAATCACTGAATACATCGCCAAATGTATGGAGTGCCAGAAAGTTAAGGCTGAGCATAGGCACCCAGCAGGGTCGTTGCAGCCTTTACCCATTCCTGAGTGGAAATGGGAAGTGGTGACAATAGATTTTATCACAAGATTGCCCAGAACAAGCAAGCAGCATGATTCAATCATGGTGGTGGTGGACAAGCTTACAAAAGCTACCCATTTTATTCCACTGAAAACCACTCAGAAGGCAACAGATGTTGTTGATATCTTGTTAAAAGAAGTGGAACGCTTGCACAGAAATCCTAAGACAAATGTGTGTGATAGGGACCCGAAATTCACCTCAAATTTTTGGAAAGGACTATTTAAGGGATTCAGAACGAATCTGAACTTTAGTACAATGTATCATCCTGAGTCTGATGGTCAGACAGAAAGGGTGAATAGAGTAATAGAAGACATACTGAGAATGTATGTGATGGATAAACCATCAAGGTGGGAAGACTACCTGCATTTGGTAGAATTCACCTACAATAATGGGTATCATACATCGTTGAAGATGATCCCATTTGAAGCACTTTATGGAAGAAAGTGAAACACTCCAGTGAGCTGGGATAATCTAGCTGACAGAGCAGCAGTTGGGCCAGAGTTGCTCAAAGAGATGGAAGACCAAATGATAAGAATTAAATAGAATTTGAAAGATGCCCAGGACAGGTAGAAGAGTTATGCTGATAAGAACAGAACCCACAGAGAATTCAAAGTGGGTGACCATGTTTTCCTGAAAGTGAAAACTAACAAGAGTTCCCTGAAGTTGGGAAGTTGCGCCAAGTTGGCAGCAAGATTTTGTGGGTCATTTGAAATCCTGGAAAGGATTGGGCCAGTTGCATACATGCTTACATTACCTGCATCTATGACTATACATAATGTGTTTCATGTTTCACTACTTAAGAAATATATACCTGATGCTAATCATGTTATCGATTGGAATGTGATTCAGGTGGAACCAGAAGGTGTTCTGCAAGTGCATCCTGTGCACATATTGGACAGGAAAAGAAAATAGCTCCGGAATCGAGCTATAGATCTTGTAAAGGTCCAGTGGACCTGGTACGGTCCTGAGGACGCAACATGGGAGCATGAAGATGTTATGCGAGTAGAGTACCCGCATCTTTTTGAAAATTTTGAAAAGCTTGCAGACGTTGTGTAAAGTTGCACTGAGGACAGTGCAGAAATAAGGGAGGGGGATTGTAATGTCCCCAAGGCCGAGCCCAGTTGTAAATATTGTTTACGAAATGAGTTGTAAAAATGTCTTATAGGCTGGTGATCCAAGTTTGTATAAGTCGGTGGGCTTATGTGATTGTTAGGCCAGAGAGCCTAAGGGTTGGAGGCCAAGGGCCTGATTTTGTACATGTATGTATGCAGCACATTAATAAAATATAAACACCACCGCATGCAGACCGACCACGATGAATGAGTGATGGGGGACTGAGCTTCCACAGAGTGGGCAAGGAATTAGAGGTTGGAAGGAGGGAAAAGGGGGCTAAGTATTGAGCCTAGGGGCTTAAGCCTTGGGAATAATATTTTATTATTATTCCAAAGAACATGTGCATTTTATGTTTTATTTTTATCCTAAATTCCTGGCAAGGGAAAACGTGCAAAGGGGATTCATGTTGATGGAACGCATGCAGTTCCAAGGGTGACAAGTGTCAACCCTGGTGCATGCAAATAAAACGGTCGAGATGAGCCGTGAGAGGGGTCCCTCCTCCATTCCACCCGAATGCTTGAGCGTGTATGGAGCTCTGAATAGTACAACTGACCCAACCTCTGCAAGAATACCTTGTTCATTCCTAAGAGTCGGAAAAGCCTATGTTTGTTTCTGAAAATCCATGTACACCCTCTGTTTCTGAGAGCCGAGAAGCCTGTGTTCGTTTCTGAAAAGTCAGGTTGACCCTTTCCGTTCTGAGTTGTGGAGTCTGTGTTGATCCCTGTGGGAATTTCTTGTCACGCAATCCCAAAAACCATTACCGTGAAACTTTGTCATCATTGTTGAGCTTGTTTGGGAAGCTCATATTTGTATTCCCGGTTGGTTGTGGTGGCCACATAGAGCTAGACTGTGCATGGCTTGCTGGCCAGTGCAAGTTGTGATTGAGCCTGTGTATGACCTCTCTCCAGGTGAGGGAGGTGATTGTTGTTGGAAGAGGAATTTTGTCAGGCCTATGAGCAACTCTTTCCAGGTGAGAGAGTTTGCTGGGAAGTGGTTTCTTCCAGAGAGTGTCCAGCACCAGCTTCGGCCTCTGAGACTTCCTGATCTGGCCTATTTTCGAGACCCAGAGAGGGAGGTGTAGCACCGATGGACTGTGCTTGTGAAGGTGTATACTCCCAGGTGGAACAGGCATGTGGGGAATGAGAGTCTGGAAGTAGTGGGCGTAAGATGGCATCCTAGGAAGAATCCTTCCAGTCTTTCTATGTTGTTTTGCCTGTAACCTCAGCCTAGAATTAGGATTCCTTGCCTTGGGGTGGAGCTTAGTCCCAGCTCGGGGGTGACCCACTGCTGAGCTGACGAGAAGTGTGGTCTAAGGCTGGGAGGTTCATGGAAGGCCTGCACGTGGTTGGTGGAATCGCCAAGGTTTTCAAAGATAAGTATCAGATGATGCTTTATTCATGATTCTGCATCTCTGTGTAATTATAACTATGATGTATTCTGATGTGCATATCAATTTAATGTTAATGTTATTGATTGTTTATTATAGCAGTAAATAATATGTTCACTCTGAGCTTAAATGTATTTATTTGCTTAAATGCATGGGGATTATATAATGCTTGTATGAGCTATGTAAAAGAGTGTTACAGTTTAGTATCAGAGTGATTAAGCCTTGGCACCAAAAAGTGGTGTTACATAATGTGTCATTAGGTAAAAGTGTGTTTCTTAGTGTGTTTCTTTAGTATGCATTAGTATGCATTTGTAGTTAGGAAATATCACGATTGCAATATGTTATCAACATAGAGTGATCTAACGGTTCATATTCTCCTCAATCTTAGCAGCTACATTGATGTGTGGCTTAGCAATCGATTGACCCATGATATCTATTTAAAGAGAATGGAGGGTCATTTTCTGATGATTGATTATGAGAAACTCTCTTGTAAATCTCTCTATAAATTTTTCTTTTGCGTTAATAAAATGCTCCAACTGGGCACATTGGATGGGTTCATGGAAGTTTCCCTGTACGGGTTTTACCACATAAAACATCGATGTGTTGATCTTTGATCTGGTTGTGTGAGTGGTTATAGAAGGTGTTCGCCTCTATTGGAACACCTGTGTTGTCGAACATGGTATCAGAGCGCATTTGAAGACCTGCTTCCATTGTGATCGAGATTGTGAAGTTGTATTGCCTCGGCTCTGGTTTCTTCTCTTTTCATTTATTTTGGGGCTAAGAGGATTGTTCCATTGCATTCGTAGTGCTTGTTTTAGTCAAGAACTCTTTTCGTTTCACTCGAAAATGTTTATGTTTTCCCAAGATACAACCATTTCAGTCAGATCCAGAGGTATAAAGCTCGAATACGCCCTTTTTAGTTTTTGCAGAGTTAATATTTCAGTTTTATTTTGGTATTTTGTTTTTATTTCTGGGTTTCTACTCTTTTCAATCTACATATGCTCTTTTCCTGCCTTGTGCGATCTGAGAAAATAAAAAATAGATCAAAAAGGGTTTTCATGTCTACGTATGCTCTTTGTCATGTGATCTGTGTGATCTCAATAAATCATAAATAGAGGGAAAACTTGCATTTTTCGGGTAAGCTAACCAAGATCTTACTCTTGTTATCGTCAGGAAGCGAAATTTTTTTCTTGTGTGAAAAGAGATTTTTATGAGCACACTCTCCAAGGCCCTCAACAACAGCAACAATCCTCCTTCTAAACAATACAGTATGTTTTGCACTAGCTCACTTGGTTAAAAGTTGCTTTGTTAAGTAAGAGGTCTTGAGTTCAAGTCTTTTTTTTGTTAAGTTTTTTTTAAAAGGTCATTCATCCATTGTAAAGTGTATTTCACTTAAATTATAAAAGTGAATCATTGATAGTAGCTTTAATGTTTTATTTTAAAATTATTTATTTTTCATGCAACTTTATTTTATAAAGTAACTTCATTGTAAAAGTGATCCCCGCTTATTCTATAAAAGTGGGTCACTTCATAAGAAACTTATTTGTAAAAGTGAGGTTATTAGGAGGGGTATCACCACATGGACCAACTTCTACCTGCCACATGGCTCTTTGGTTATCGTTTATGCCTCTTTTAAAAAGGGCATAACTTTCACATCTGAGGTTTTTTTTAGTGCCTTTTTTTTAAATAACCTCATTTTTCAAGATCTTTCCATCCAGAGCATTAGTTTCATATTTAAATCCATATTCTCTACATATTTAATATGGAATCTCCTAGTGATATTTTTCTTACCAACACCAACTACTTCCAATGGAAATCCCATATGGAGGATTTACTAAGAAGTAAAGGACTGTATCGGATTACCTTGGGAAAAGAAGAACCCACTAATGTTGAAAAATATGTCAAATGGGTTAATAGGAATGATGAAGCTCGTGGACTAATCGGAATGTCCATATCTCTCGATTTAAGGTTTCACCTTCAAGTACTTGATGCCCCCAATAAATATTGGGAAAATCTTGAAGTTGTGTTTGGTAAACACAATATTATTTGAGCCCACCAGATAGAAAATCGGATAACGAATTTAATTCCAAATGATTTTTCTTGCATTGAATACTATTTATCTAAGTTCAAAACATGTAGAATTTTATTTGAAGAGTGTAACTTAAAGTTGGATGATGAGCGTTGCATATATGTTATTCTTTCCAAGCTTGGTAGTGCATATTCTATTTTTGTATCTACCTTTTATGCCACCAGAGAAGCTCTAGGGAGTTCTTATCAAAAACCCACTCTTGATTCCTTTTGTGATGCTTTGATTAGAGAGCAAGATAAGCTTGTGCAACATGGAGTGATCAACACTGCAGATACCTCCAACAAAGCCTTAGTGTCCCAACAAAAAGATAAATCCAATAATCCCAAGAAGTAACATCATCGCCACAACAACAAGGAAAACAAGGGACCCAAACCCACTCATCCAGCTTCATCGCTTAATGGTGACAAAGGAGAAAAATCTAAAAATAAGAAGACTAACAAACATTGCAACTTTTGTGGGAAAAATGGTCATGATGAGTCCAAATGTTTTAAGAAAATGGTAGCTTTAGGAGCAGCGATGAAGAAGCACAACATCAGTATAGATTCTACGTCTTCTTCTTCTTCACATGGACATGCACTTTCTTCTTCTGGTTTCTTCTTCAATACAACTTCTACTTATTCTTATGATGAGTGTCTTATTGATTATGGAGCATCTTATCATATGGATAAGGATAAATCCATGTTTTTTTTCTCTAAATGAATGTGACAACAAGAAAATGTTTGTTGGTGATGATAGATATCTTAGTTTTGTAGGGTCTGGAATAGTTCAGGTAGATAATGGTCATTTCAATGATGTATTATGTGTTCCAAGTATTTCCTCCAACCTTTATCAGTATATAAAATTACTCATTCAGGTGAAGGTAAAACCGTAGAGTTTTCACCTCACCAAGTTGTAATCAAGGATCTAAAATATCCTCAACATGTTCTTGCAACTAGAATTGTTGATGATATTACCATGTTGTACAAGTTTGAGGTCATCATCTTTTCCATCAATTTTTGTCGCTCATAGCGATGATTTAAGAAAACTTTGGCTTTAGCGGTTTAGTGATCTAAACTATTACTCATTGCAGAAACTATGTAATCAACAGACGATGACCAGTCTTCCTCTTGTTTCATGTAGAGACAGTGTTTGTCTCATTTTTTTTTCTCAACAAACATCACCGGGACTTAAAACTTAAGAGAGAAGTTTTTGACAAGTTTTTGGCCTACAATTCCCTTGTAGAAAAGCAATCTAGACATCAAATTCAAAGTTTAAGAACATATAATGGAGGTGAATATGTGAACAATAATTTTACAAGTTATTGCACTGCACAGGGCATCCAAATGCAACACATTGTTTCATATACACCATAGAAAAATGGTGTTACTGAGAGAAATAACCTCACATTAAAATAAATGGCTAATTGTGTGATCCAGTCTAAGAGATTAAGTATAAAGTATTGGGGGGAAGCCATTAACTGTGAAAATTACATAGTAAAGCGCACTCCCACAAAGGATCTTAAAAATATAACACCAAAAGAAGCATGTACTAAAATTAAGCCAAATGTAAGTCACTTATATGTATTTGCCAGTGTAGCATGGGCTCACATTCCTGATGAGAAAAGGAAAACATTGCAGCCTAAAAGTGAGAAGTGTATATTTGTTGGTTATTCTAAAGATGTTAAAGGTTACAAATTTCTTCTACCACATTGTAATGAAATTATTATTATAAGAAATGTTAAATTAGCTGAAAATATCGTGGCCTATGAACCTAATTCGGCGTTTGTGCCTTCTTCATCCTGCAAGCCATGTTTGGAATTTATTCCTTCTATTGTTCCTATTATGTTTTCTTCTTCTTCAGATGATGACGTTGAGGATGAAAATCCACCTCTGCCTACTCACCTTCCTCCAAATGAATCTATTGAACATGAACCTGCACCAGCACCACCGCTTCCTAGATGGGTTTGTTCAACACGAGAAGCAATTGGTGATCTTGTCGATGATCCTTCAAATCAACGTCAGACACGTTAACATTTCTAGCGAGCCTCTTCTCTTTTGGCTCAAGTTTGAGAGACTCGTATCTAGAGACATCTGTAGAAGATTCAGGTCATCTAGATTGGGATACATCAATGAATGAAGAGTATCATTCTTTAATGGAAAATGATACTTGGGATCTTGTACCTCTTCTAAAAGGAAAAAAACTTGTCATATGTAAATGGGTCTACATAACTAAGTATGCATCATATGGAAGTGTTGAAAGACACAAGGCTCAGTTAGTTTCCAAAGGATTCTTCCAAGTTGAAGGAATTGACTACAATGAAACCTTTTCCCCTGTAGCCAAAATGAATTCCACCCGCCTTGTTCTAGCCCTTGTAGCATCACATAAATGGGAGTTCCATCATATGGATGTCAAATATGAATTTTTGCATGGGGATTTGCAAGAAAAAATATACATGGAACAACCTCCTAGCTATGTCCAAAATGACTCTAGTTGTGTTTGTCTCCTTAAGAAATATATTTATGGTCTTAAGCAAGCTCCCCGATATTGGTATGCCAAAATGGACATTTATCTTCTTGACATCGGCTTTTCTAGATGGCATTCTAACCCTAATGTCTATACCACAAAATTAGGAAGTCATTTCATAATCCTTGTTCTTTATGTTGATGACATTATCCTCACTGGTAGTGACCCAAAATTTTTAATCCATGTGAAAAACAATTTTAAGAAGAAATTTGGCATGATAAACTTAGGGTTTTTGCACTATTTCCTTGGCCTCCAAGTTTTGCAAACCGAGGAAGGAATTTTTCTTTCCCAGTCTAAGTATGTTTGTGACCTTTGTTGCTTTCATATGGAAGATTGTAAACCAACCCCTTCTCGCTTCCAATCTGGATTCAAACTTGCTTCCACTTTTACTTCTCCCGAAGTTGATGCCACTTTGTACCATCAGCTAGTTGGTAGCCTCTTATACTTAACTCATACACATTCTGATCTTTCCTTTCTTTTTGGTCTTGTTTCCCAATATATGAAAACACCCCATGAAATCCATTGGAACGCATCTAAGAGGATACTTCGGTATGTCCAGGGTAAAGTTCAGTTCAAGATACATTATAGTTTAGGGGGGGCTCCTTTATTGGTTGGTTTCACAGATTCAAATTGGACCAACAACCCTGATGATCAAAATTCTACTACAAGTTATGTTTTCAGCCTTGGTTCAAGACCTGTCACTTGGGCCTGTAAGAAACAACATGATATTTCTCTTTCTTCAGCAGAAGCAGAATACCGAGCAATGGTCAATGCAATTCAAGGAGCCTTGTGGCTTTGACACATCATTTCAGAGTTTGGATTCCAGCAACATCATTCCACCACCCTCCGGTGTGACAATCAGAGTGTCCTCAAGTTTTCCAAATACCTAGTTCAAAATCAGCATAGCAAACACATCGAGCTACACATGCACTTAATCAAAATGCTTATTCATGATCGAGTTATTGAAGTGCTCTTTTTCCCTACAAAAGATCAAGTTGCGGACATTTTCACAAAGTCTCTTACAGAATCAAAGTTTTCCAAAATTGAATCTATGTTAGGAGTTCAAGAAGTTATCATTAAGGGGGGATAGGCTCTAATGCCTCCTTCCTTCCCCTATTGTGTCACCTTTGTAAATCCTTCAATCCTATCCCAAGTTGTTCTTTTTTTTACATAAACTGGAGAAGATTGTATTTATAAAAAAGGCACGACCAGGGTCACTAATTACAGAGGTAGAAGCTGGTAAGAAGGGTAGTCCGACTGCATAACTATGTCAATTACAAGAAAAATTGATCCTATATATCTTTAAAGTGGAACCGTTTACATGCAAAATTGTTCCTATACTGAGTCTGTTCAAAACTGGTGAAACAACGCCTTACTAAGGCTTACAAATTCAAATTTCTACCTTACTGTTCATTTTTTACGAAGTCTTCATTAGGCGGTGGCTCTAGAGCCACATTCAAGTCTGGGAGGTCTTCACTGGATCCTAGTCTACTGTCAACTTCCTCATTCTGACTATATACTGAAGATATTGGAGATCTTGTGTCCAACCTAGCTTTCAATGCCTCCCCTTGTCGATGAAGGAAATCGACTTCATCTTGTAGTTGTTTGATTAACGTCTAGTATTGAGCTAGTGTTTCCAAAGTGAAAGAGAGGGTTGAGTTGTGGGATTTCGTTCTAAGAGAGAGTCATTGAGTGGTGGTGAAATTATCATCCACTAGTTCGTCCTCCAAATTCACCCGAGCTTGTTGTTGAGCGTTCTCATGAGCCATGCCGAGAGATACACTTCTTAAATCAATTTGACTAGGGACTATAACACCAACGCAATTCAAATTGTAATTTCCTCGTGTACCAAAGGGACCATACCAGCCTAACTTCTTCTTGATCAACAGAATTTGCAAATCTTTCTCTCCCTCTGTTAAGAACAGAATCAAGACTGTTGACTCCATGAGAGGGATATGGAGCTGACGATAATGGGGGAACATAAGCAAGATTTTTATTTTATTATGGTTTAGAATTACCTTGGTGCATGAATACAAACAGCTTCAAATTATCCCACGGATCAAGTGTCTTTCAGACGTTGAGGTGGCCTATATTAGTTGAGTTTACACATTGAAATTCATGATGAAAGACTTTTCATTTATCCTCAGATCAGGTGTTGTATTGGTTGGCATGTTGTTGCAATGTACTTTATGCCATGGAGTCCCATGAGGGAAGTTCACGGGGAGGTCGATCTTTTCCATGGGCGTGATTGAGAATGAGATTGTCCTGTGATTTCCCATGAACCGAAAGATATTGGGGAGTACTTCCCTACTCCTTTAAGGATTTTCCCAACCTGCATGATCCCTTCAGGTGTTGAGCCATGAGGATCCTAGATCCAGGTGGCACTGAGATGACGTGGGACTGATTCATTAAAGATGGGGTGCGAAGAGGACCCACCCCTAAAATTTCGTATGTCCAGGGGGCATATTGATTGCCTTGTTTTCCATGTTGTCAGTTGTTTCATTATTTCCATGGAGGATGTGGAAGAAGTTTGCTTGTATGGGGGGCAGGGGCAATTTGGTCCTATCTATAATTATTTGTAGCTTGGTATTCATTGGAGTGGTTCCCATAGCAAAATGATGAATTATATTTTTTGAATCCCCTACAATTGTGATATGATTTAGCTTTTATTCCTGGACTAATAGTACTCCTTAGTACATCGCATAAGCTTTTGCATATTGTTGAAATTTATGCCTAAGTTCCAAGAAAAATCTAGCAACATTGTCCTCTAGGGTTATACAACACCCCTCCCGCACCTACCTCCCCTAGGTTTCCTTTTGATGCTCCATCAAAGAACAGTACATTTCCTGCATGTGACGATAACCAAATATTGTAGTCCTGGTGTGAAAATTGAAGTTGCCAATGTGAATTATGTGGAGTTTTTGGAGAATGGATGGATGTGAGGTTCACTTTTTTCATCAAATTCTCTTCTTCTTTTGCTAAGTGAATTTCTATAAATATTTTGAATCTTTGCGAGGAAATGAACTCTCCCAATTGTCCTAGCGCATGAGCAACTACTGAGGAGGGAGAGATTATTTTCTCTTTAAAGATAATTTTATTCCTTACCAACCAAATTTCCCAACAAACAAATTGTATTAATGCCTTCCAGATGCGATGAAAGGTCGGTTTTTTGGAGAAGGAACCTTTATAAACTTTACTCCATTTTCCAATCAAACTTCAAAAGTTTGTTGGCCAAGAGATTTGTTGTGTTAATTCTAAGTAGACAGTATACAGAACCTATTTGGAAAAATTGCATTTCAAGAAGAGATGTTACATAGTTTCAGAGTTTTGTTTGCATAGGGAACATATGAAGGGCCCCAAGAATCCTCTTTTGAGCAAATTCTCCCTTATCAATAATTTGTTATGGGATAGCTACCAGTCGAATTTGTTGATCTTAGGTAATCCATTTGCACTCTAGATCTCCTTCCATATGGCTGATTTTTCTAGTAGTTGGGATTGAGAGAGGGGAATTTTATAACCTTCCTTTACTGAGTAGCCCACAACACCCCAACCTCTTATGTCCTTCTGTTGGAGGTGCACTGGGGAAAATCCATTTATGTTCATAAGGAAAAGGCGCGAGGCATTGAGCATATTTGGAGGGACCCCTACCAAATTCCACCCCTTCCAAGATCCATTTTTGTTCCAATCCGGGATGTCAAATATGACGGACTTCCCTTGAGTAGTTAGCCAGATTTGGAAAGAATCCAAGGTGGGGATGCTAGATAAGATTCTCGAGTCTGAAAAGAGGTCATCCCAGATCTTGATTTCCTTTCCATTCCCTGGGATCCAAAAGAGATGATCCCTTAAAAGCGGGAGAGAGGCACTTAGAAGTTTCCAGATAGGATACCTTGTTTATTATGTTGTGGCAACATCTAGGGATCTTTTTCAGTTTCTTGAGAGGTATTTGTAACAAATTTCCTTCTTCCACTAGTTGTTTCCATATGAAACCAATCTCCAGAGGAATTTTGTGCCTAGTGCTATATTTATCTTTTCTGGATCCAAATTCCCAGCCCACCATTCTCTTTTGGGGCGAAAATTATGGACCAACTGACCATATGGAAAAAAAATTCATTTTATTTTCCTCGTTGCCGGAGGAATTTACGAATTAATTTAGCCATTGCCTTTTTTATCCCTATCTGAGTGAGGAGAGATGAGAATTGGAAGATTGTTAAGGAAGATAAAATTGACTTTACTAACACCACTCAGCTAGTTGGGTTCAACCAGATTGTTCCCCAAATTTCGAATTGATCTTTGAGATTTTGAAGGATAACTTGCCACACTTCACCAGGGAAAGATTTTAGATTGATAGGGGTGCCTAAATATTTGAAGAATTTTCAATCAGCAGAAAAGGGGAATTGTAAAATATTTATGATTCTTGTCAGGATACTTGCTTTAATGTTCCAAGCATATATTTGGCTCTTATGTTTGTTTATGATTCCTCCTAAGGCTTCTCTGTACTGGTATAAAACCATTTTGAATATGTTGGCCATAGTTTGAGATGATCCTCCAAGCAATAGAGTATCATCGGTGAACTGGGAATTATTTATTCTTCTTACCCCCCTTGATATCTTCAAGCTTGGAATATTGTCAGTTCTTCTTTCATGTTCTAGCCTTCTTTTTAGTGATTCTTTCATGAGTACATACAACAATGGGGAGAGCGGGCATCCCTATATTAATCCTCTTGTGGCTTGGAAGAAACAAGCAGGCCTTCCATTTATTAGAGGGGCTATCCAAGGGGTGGTAATATAGACTCCAATCTAGGAAATAAATGAGTGATTGAAACTGAATTTCTTTAAAACTTGAAAAAGGAAACTATGCTTGACACGATCAAATGCATTTTCCATGTTTATTTTAATAACCATACATTTTTATTTGTTTTTAAAGCTAGAGTGGATCGCTTCCTGGACCAGGGTGATGTTGTCCCAAATCTATCTTTTTGCTACAAAGCCTCCTTGATTTGGAAGGATGAGTCATGGAAGCAAATGATTTAGTCTATTTGCTATGATTTTTGCCAGTATTTTGTAAGAGACATTGCATAGAGAAATAGGGAGAAATCTATTGAATGAACTGGTGTTTTTTTCCTTGGGGATCAATGCTAGAAAAGAAGTATTGGTAGTGCCTCCCATCCTATGGGACTTTTGGACATATATTATCATTCGGATAAGATATTTTTTTATGATTGTCCTACAATTTCTGTAAAAATGAAGAGTAAATCCATCTGGTCCTAGAGCTTTTTCTAGATCGAATTGATTTAGAACTAATTTAACTTCTTCCACTATGAACTCCTTACTTAACTATGTGTTGTCCTCTTCTTTTATCATGTGTGGAATATGTTGAATTAATTGTTTACTCTGATCTCGATTATCTTCTCCTTCCTTGGTGTAAAGTTTCCCAAAATTAGAGGTGGCTGATTTTTTTATTTCCTCAAAGCAATTAATTAGGACCCTTGATTGTGTCTTTATTTCCTCCTCATTTTTCCTATGTTGTCTATCCTTGGCTTGCTTATGAAATAAGGAGGTATTTTTGTCCCATGCTTGAAACCATAGGGACCAATATTTCAGTCTCCATTCCTTTTCTTCATTATGGAGAGACTTCATATAATTTTGGAAGTATTATTTCTCCTGCACAACTTATCCATTATTGATAGCTTTAGTTTCCATATCTTCTTGTAAATATTCAAGCTATTTTTTACATTTTTCTACTTCTTCCCTAGGTTTGTGGGGAGATTGTTTTATCCAATCCTTGATAGCTTGCTTAGTTATTTTGCGTTTTTTTCCCAAATGTAAACTAGGGACCCATCCACCCAGTTCGACCACACAGAAGAGATCATGGGAAGGAAGTATAGCAATTCCATCCAGAGAGGGCTGAACTTAAAGGGGATGGGACCAAGGTTTTCTTCTTTGTCAAAGGAGAGAGTTATTGGACATTGATCAGAGAGACCGCAGGGGATTATTTGGGAAGAGATATTGTCTGGGAGAGAGAGCAATGAATTATGTATAAGGAATTGGTCTAGTCTGGCTGATATGTGACCCACTCCTGAGCGCTTATTAATCCACGTATATTTTCCTTTATTAGGATGGACATCAAACAGGTCTAGCTCAGATACCAGATCTTCCATGCATTCCCTGAAATGATCCCTTACAATAGAGCCTCATTTTTTTCATTTTGATGAAGTGTAGTGTTGAAATCACTAGCTATGATGCAGTTTTGATTAAAACCAACTTCATTAATCCTCATCAAAGTCTCCTAGCATTCTACTTTCTTCCAATAGTTTTTAGGAATATAAATATTAAAGATGGGATAGATGATACCTGAAGGTGGATTTTTTAATTGGACTAGAACCCAGTGAGTTGATTCCAGACTGTGTTCTTCCCTGAATATTGTGGTGTTCCAAATTTTGCAGATTCCTCCTAATGCTCCTGTCACATATAGAGATGCTCCATCGTTTTCTTTCCAGATTTCCTTCATTTCTCGAAGGGCCTCTATTCCTTTCATTTTGGTCTCCTGGATTAGGAGAGCTTGGGGATTTTTTGTTTTGATTAATTTTCCCATAGCTTCCTTTTCTTCTCTTTGTCCCATTCCCCTACAATTCGAGGAGACTACCTTCATTACTTACTTACATTTTTGGTTGCCCGCCCTTGTGTGGGTTGAGTATGTCCTTTTGATGTGGGTGCTTTTCCTGATTTCCCATATTTTTTTAGTACTTCTTCTAGTGTGGGATGTATTCCCAATTCTTTGTCTTGGTTTGTTGCTTTTTCCCTTTTGTTTTTATTTTTTTTCTTCCCGCTTTCGATTCTTTGGTGCTTTTGGGAATCTCCTAGTCTGGGTCTTCCCCCCAAGTCCTCCTGGATTTCATCCTCTGGGTCACTCACTGGGGAGGGGTCCTCGAAATGAATAAAGACCGGATCATTTTTCTTTGTTAGGGGAGCTGGATCAGGGTCCTGTTGGCTCTGTATCTCATATGTTGATTCTTTTGAGTTTACTATTTCTTCCTCCAAATTTTTGAGCGCTTCATATCTATTTTTACTTCTTTCTGCATCATTGTTCCTCGTCATCGGGGATTTCCCCTTTAGTGGAGAGGATGGCCTGGAATTTTCTTTTCGATCTTGCGGCTGGGGTCCTGAATTGTTAGTAGTTTTCTTCCTTTTGTCTAGCTACCATTGTTCTTGCTCTTTGTCTTCGAGTTGATCTATTTTTTCCTTGGGACAGTTTTTTTCAAAGTGGCCATACTAATGGCATGATTTTCATTTGAACGAGAGTTTTTCATAGTCGACTATTTGAATATAGGACAACCCATCTAGGGTAAACTGGATTGCCTCCGGAAAGCCTTTTTCCATAAATACTTCTACACATAGGCGAGCGCAGGATTGGAGACCATCTCATGGTTCAGAACGATCAATGAATCTACCCAGGGCATTCCCAATATTTTTTAGGGTTTTTTCATTCCAACGATGGAGGGGGAGGAAGGGAAAACGAACCCAAATAGGGACTACAGACGGAATTTCATTTTCCGGGCTAAATTGTTCTTGCTACCATTGTTCTTGCTCTTTGTCTTCGAGTTGATCTATTTTTTCCTTGGGACAGTTTTTTTCAAAGTGGCCATACTAATGGCATGATTTTCATTTGAACGAGAGTTTTTCATAGTCGACTATTTGAATATAGGACA
>ML786531.1:1072765-1118957 GCA_009831015.1 Picea engelmannii | reverse complement strand
AGCTAGGTTGTAGAGTTGATTTCTCTGAGCCTTACTTTTTTTTCGGCTCACATTTTATGTTCCAAAATTTATATATGTTAGTGTCATATTTTCTTTGGCATTTTTTTAGAGTCTTGATCAACTTAGTTTTTTCTATCCCAAGTTGTTCTTAAGGGGGGATGTTAGGATATTTAGACACTTAGGAGTTAGTTAAGATCAACTTGGTCTAATGTGTCATTAGGTAAAAGTGTGTTTCTTTAGTATGCATTTGTAGTTAGGAAATCTGACAGTTACGATATGTTCTCGACATAGAGTGATCTAACATTTCATATTCTCCTCAATATTAATAGCTACATTGATCCGTGGCTTAAAACTCGATTGGTCCATGATATCTACTTAAAGAGCATGGAGGGTCATTTTCCAATGATCGATTGTGAGAAACTCTCTTGTAAATATCTCTGTAATTTTTTCTTTTGCATTAATAAATTGCTCCAAGTGGCCACGTTGGTTGGGATTGTAGATGTTTCCTCGTAGGGTTTTTACCATGTAAAACATCAATGTGTTTATATTTGGTCCAGTTGTGTGAGTGGTTACTAAAGGTGTTCATCCTCTGTTGGAATGTTTGTGTTGTCGAACATATTTGCAGTAGTTGGCACCTTGACCTGAGATTTATTGTGTTTGGATAGACCTTGTACTTAGCATTCAAAGGTTAGATATAACACATTCGATCATACATAAATCACTAAGAACTCATATATTTATATAACATTCATAACACTCAATGCACTAAGCAGCTTCAAATCACAAATATCATAGCACAAAGAAAACCATCAACACAAGATTTGTGTGGTTCACCCTAGTGTGGGGCTACGTCCACCAACAACTTCTTCTTCTATTATTCTGCTTAAATCTCTTACATTCATTTTCTCCTGTGCACTAAGACATGGAGCCAAGCTTCGCACTGGACAGGTGATCTGCGCACTAAGCACTAGATCCACCTTCCCAAAATCAGATCAAGCCACAGAGCATTACATACACCGTATGTTGCACGAAGCAACTCGGAACCACTTGCACTTAGCTACATACACATCACTTGTCTCTTGCACTTAGACCATCACTACATTTCTTTCACTAATCCTACTACTTATACATTACATTCTTACATATATATACTTTTACATCCCTTACTAAAAGGCCTAATCATGGGTAAACCCATGGGCCAACATCCCAAAACCCTAATGAACCCCTCGTTGGGTCCACAAAATAAGTGAGATCCCACGATCTCAGCTCCGCCTGGGCACTCCATCTTTGACCAACCTGTCGAAGTCCAAAAGTGGTCAAACCTAACCAATGTTTCCTCAAAACATGGTCAAGGGCCAACAGGCCCCCAACACTCACCTGTGACTCATCCTGAGTCACTCAGATCTAGGAAATTCTCCTTCGGAGGCCTCGAGCTTAGATCGAGATGCCTTGACCTACCGCTTCTCCTGAGCCTCCTACTTAGCAAATTGCTTGATCATTTTCTCTGTTACTGACCCTTCCCGACTCTATTCTATTGTCGCAACCACTTTGTCTAGTTGCAATCCTTGTCCTTCGGTCTCTTCAAACACGGCGTAGGATTCCTCCTGCACCAGTAGTAGCCTCTGTGTGACTTCCATTACTCTTCCCTGGATGGCATTAATTTGTTGTCGGGCCACATGTTGTTCTTGTGATCTCTTCATTCTCTCAATCGCAGTGAGTGACTTCATCTGCGCTTGAACTGTCAGTTCCTGTTGTTGTGCCTCCTGTAGTTGCGCTTCCAACTTCCTAAGCTATTGGTATTTCATGAGGCATTCGTAGGTATGCACGCTCATGTCACTCAGTTTCTTACATTCTGAGGTGAGGTCTCTGATTCTTTGCACTACGCTCTTAGAGTCCTCCTCCCTCTAGTCATGCACTTCTTGCAGAGTGCTTGGTATTGCTAGGATCTCCATCTCTATTATCCTTGCTTGAAGTTGTTGAATGGCCTCAGTGAGCTTCATCACTTGAACCTCGACTACCTCATGTTCCTCTTGTGCCAAGCCCGACATAGAGTGAAGTTCTTTGCTCACCACTTATTTGAATGCAGTCTTCTCTACGAGTAGCTGGTTATTCTCTCCCTAAATATTTTCTTTATCTTCCTCGACCATCGCCTAGAACTCATCTTTCTCATTTTCATACGCAATTACGCAATACCGTGCAACTCGTAGTTTCTCCAAGATCTCTTCTTTCTCTTTCTTTAGGGCTTCTGTAGCCTGTTCCTTTTCTTCTTGGATTCGCTGGATTCGAGCCTCTGTTGCATCTTCTAGTCTTCAAAGTTAGGTTGGTTCATCCCCCAACTCTACAGTCTCTGACAAGGAAGGCGCAGTAGGCACTGCACGACTCAACTGAATGGATCGTTGTATTTCCCTCAATTCTTTCTAAACTCTTGTGTACAACTCTTCTTGCTTCGCACCATATCTCTAAAAGAGGTCCTCGGACACATCCTCCATTGCTCAGGGACTATATTGATGTCATCCTTCGTGAGTGTGGCCTCCATCATCTAGGGCTTGTTGGCACGGGTCTTCTTTCTTGCTGAGGGTTTAAGTGGAGAACCCTTCCTTTTCTTCGATGCTTCTGTCTCGGTAGGGGGATTCTTCGATGATGTAGCTTCTCCTTCTCCTTGTTTTTCTCCTTCTTCCCCTCCTTATTCTTGATTTTCTTCATCTCCTCCTCCTCCTGCAGGCGAGCCAGGTCTACTTTCTTCTGAGGCGTTGTCTTCCTCATCAATCTATACATCCTGGACTTCCTCCTTTTTCTTCATCTTCTTCACACTCGTCTATCCAACATGCTCCACTCGAGTGACCAAGGGGATCCTTATGATGTCGAGGTCGGAGAGTTATGCATCATCAACCGGTACAAGGAACTCTATTGGCCACTCCGTTGTGATATCTTCCATGTCTTTGTCGGTCAGCTTATAGTAGGACCGTAATTCCTCCTTTCTCTCATCCTTGCGCGCATTGATATAAATAAAGTGTTGATCTACGTGGAACTTAGATAATGGCATGTATTGATGCAAGGTTTGTGGTGTCATGTGAGGGACTGATTCAATGGAAACCTTCAGTTGTTGATAGTAGGCAAGGAACACTTCGTTCGACTGCCACTGCTTAGACATATCATTCGTGTACCATAGGGTGGAGAACCTCATGTCCAATGGATTTGATGGTTCAATCTCCAGGAAGTTTGATCCTTCCGACATTTTCCAAGCGATAAATGTGATCAACACCAGCAACCAGCTAAAATGGAACTCATAGCCTTGATCCTGCACTTTGCGGCAATATTTCTCAAGCTCGTTGACGAGGTGGCTCACCCAATTCATTTGCATCCCCTCCACACACTTCCCTGTGAGGTCCACCATGAACCCAGTGACCTGCGTGGGGCGGTTCTTTCTGACGAGCTTGCCAGCTATAAGTTGGCAAGCTAGGTGCACTGCGCTATCCTGGATGGAGACTACCTTATAGTCTCTCTTTCCCTTCTCCACTTCATCGTATGCCTCTTTAATACATTGTGCCAGGGATTAGTTTGAATCCTTACTTGGATAGAACTGCTGAGGGTCAGGTCCCTGCATGCTCGGTCATGTGATTCAGTGGACCAGCGTCGTATCCACAATGATGCACCTGTCGAGCCACAGGTATCCTCTATGATAGCACGACAAGAGGATTTTAGCGCAATAATTAACCTTCTGATGTCATCCAAAGTGAGGAATATTCATGACATTCAATATTGTGGACTGCATGAGCTCCTTTATCCAAGGCTGGGAGACTATGCGATGTTTCTTCCCAGTGGTCTTCATCAGGTATCTATGCGGTGCGAGCATCGTGTAGTTCTTTCTGTCGACGAGCTTGGAATCATTGTTCTTTAAGGATGGAATCTGTCCCAACTAGCTTCCAACCATGCTTATCCCCTTCAGGATGTATGCGGTGATCAATGTGTGCTCAAAGTCCCTTGGGATGTTGTCGTGGTTGACCATGCCAACCAAAGGCGGGATGTAATCAGGTAAGACCGACGGGATCTGCTTCGCATTAGCCAGATCATCGTGATGCTTACTTCACTTCTCAGTCACAGAGTTGACACGGCTCGAATGGCGTCCAGTCGAGGGGGAAGCCTGCAGTACCCTAGTCGACGACGCTTGTATTCCTTCAGACATAGCTTTATCAGCCATAAATTTCTTCATAAATTCTTCGACGAACTTCTCTAGCTCAATGCGCTCGGCCGACATTCTCACTGTTAACAAATAAGTCAGGGTAGGTGAACGGATAGTGGGGTAAATAGCATATGGAAATATGTAGATTCCAAAATCATAGCTCAACACACAATCAATTCTCAGATAACCATGGGAAGCAAAAAGTGGTCCCGACGCAACGTCAAACAAGTTAAATAAGAAATCATCGTAATGGATTCTTCCAACAAGAAGGACTTCTTCCATCAATGTGAATCTGTCTGTTATGGCATGGTCTCAACGTCCCAAACACGGTCCATTCATCCATAAATTAATTTCCTAGTTGTTTAGAGTGTCGTTCTAACAGTCGGGGTGCCTCCAACGGTCATATAGCTTCATCGGGGCGAGATCCCTTTCTGCATAGTTCTGTTGTTCCGACAAGGTTCAAATTCTGCAAATATGCCTCCTGCGAAGTCATCTCTGTAAGGTCTTGTAGATTTTCTAACTTGGCTTTCCTCTCACTAGGATTCCTTGCCTTTTTTCCTGTGATATGAGTCACTCTAACTGTTTCTGGATTTCTCTTCCCATTCTTATTCATATTTTCTCCTATCATAGTGATTTCACACTGTTGATGTACTCTCAAAGGGTTCGAAGTTAATATCCCTTCCCTTACTGATTCTTGTGTGGATATACTTCCTTCTTGTATGGATAGGTCCTTCAAACCTTCTTGTGCTCTGACAGCTAATTCTATTGCCTTCTGTCGCTTCGACTTATCCTCTCATTCTTCTATCAGTTGATCTATTTTTCTAGCTATGAAGTCCCTTAGTTCTTGATTTTTCTTTTCAGTAGCTTCTTCCTCTGCTATCCTTCTAATCGGATACTTCTTGATCCAATTCTTTCCTAAAAAGAGTGGGAAAGGGGCGTTGTTCTCAATAAACCTAATAACTTCAAATTCTTATTATGTCGATGTTCCATGGATGATAACAGGTACATTAGTAACTCTTCCACATAGAGTTATCATCTTTCCTTTAAATAAACCTATTATTCCTAATGAAGGTACCATAGTAGGATTTCCAAAAATTTCCCAAGTGCTTTATGGCATAATATTCACGTGTGCTTCCTCATCCAAGGTACAATCTATGTTGAAGTCTCTTATTCTTGCACTTATGCGTTGTTTTTCTTTCAAGATATTTGGTAAACTGACATCTTTGTTATCATTCATTTCTTCTTTTAACTGTACTAATGTAGTTTGGACTTTATCTAATCCTTTCCTTTTCTGATCTTATAACATGCCTTTATTCTCTTGACTCATGTTAATTTGTTCAACTTTAGCAATCATCTTTGGGAAATCCTCAACTTCATGACCAACAACTTTACAACAAACACAAATAGGACCTGTACCAGGGCATTCCTTAGAAAGATGTCCCGATCTTCTGCAGTTATAACATAGTGTCAATCCTATGTTCCTCTTATAAGTTCCCCAACTTTTCTTGTATTGTGCACTAGGATCACGGTGTTGGACCTGCAATCTACAAAAAATCTGTCTAGGTTTTTTCATCCACTTATTAGTCCAAAAATTCTTTCTATGCATAGGAATAACATATCTTTCTCTATTTCTATCAAATTTATTTAGATCAAATCTTTCTTCTAACTGTACCCTAGCTTTCAGACTAGGACAGAATCCATCAAACATACCTAGATTCATGCTTTCGAAACAAAAATTCCCACTTATCTTACTTTTATCAAAAACACAAAGCTTTACCTCTTTAAGATCTTACCTCTTTCCTTCAGATTGGATCTCTTTCTTAGCATAGAGCTTCACAGGTCAAGTAGTGTATTGCACACTATAGCAGCAGATCTATGCATAGAGCTTCTCTTTTCTTTCAGTTTCCAGCAATCACAGTTTCAGGTACCAGCAATGGAACTATTTGTTGGAACAGGGGTAGACCCAGATTTCAACTCTTCAATAGTGCACCAAAAAAACCCTAACTATCGTCCCTTTCAGCAACACCTATGAAGTAGGTGAAGTCTCACTCAAGGTAGAGGGAGGGATGTTACAGGACTCAGGTGTTTGTAACCAAGTTGGGACATTGATCTGTGATTACAACACTTCGTGGAGTACTTAGAAACAATATGCATTAATATATTAGCCTTATTCACATCACGGATCAAACCCTAAGTACAGTTCGGCACAGTAAAAATAACAAAATATACCTTGCACTTAGCATTCACAAGTTACATCTAACACATTCGATCATACATAAATCACTAAGAACGCATAGATTTATCTAACACTCATAACACTCAATGCACTAAGCATATTCAAATCATAAATATCATAGCACAAATCAAACCATCAACACATGATTTACATGGTTCACCCCAGTGTGGGGCTACAGTCACCAACGACTTCTTCTTCTATTATTCTACTTCAATATCTTACATTCATCTGCTTCTATGCACTAAGCCACAGAGCCAAGCTTCACACTAGACAAGTGATCTGCACACTAAGCACCAAATCCACCTTCCCAAAATCAGATCAAGGCATAGAGAATTACATACACCGTCTATTGCACGAAGCAACTCAGAACCACTTGCACTTAGCTACATACACATCACTTGTCTCTTGCACTTAGCCCATCACTACATTACTTGCACTAAGAACACTTCGCTAAGACTACTACTTCTACATTACATTCTTACATATATATACTTTTACATCCCTTACAAAAAGGCTTAATCATGGGTAAACCCATGGGCCAACATCTAAAAACTTTAAGACAAAAACCCTAATGAACCCCTTGTTGGGTCCACAAAAGAAGTGAGATCCTGCTATCTCAGATTTGCCTGGGCACTCCATCTTCGACCAGCCTGTAGAAGTCCAAAAGTGGTCAAACCCAACCAATGTTTCCTCAAAACTTTTTCGAGGGCCAATAGGATCCCAACACTCACCTGTGACTCGTACCGATTCACTCAGATCTGGGCAATGTTGCTTCGAAGGAATCAAGCTTAGCTCGAGTTGCCTCAACCTGCTGCTTCACCTGAGCCTCCTGCTCAGTGAACTCCGTGATCTTCCCTGGATGGCAGTAATTTGTTGTTGGGTCGTGCATTATTCTTGTGATCTCTTCATTCTCTCAATCGCAATGAGTGTCTTCATCTGTGCTTGAACTGTCAATGCATGTTGTTGTGCCTCCTGTAGCTACGCTTCCAACTTCCTAAGCTCTGGGTCTGCCGTGAGGCGTTCGTAGGTATGCGCACTCCTATCACTCAGTTTCTTACATTCTGAGGTGAGGGCTCTGATTCTTTGCATTGCGATCTTAGGGGCCTCCTCCCTCTTGTTGAACACTTCCTACAGAGTGCTTAGTAATGCTTGGATCTCCAACTCCATTACCCTTGCTTGAAGTTGTTGAATGGCCTTAGCGAGATTCATCACTTGAACCTCGACTGCCTCATGTTCTTCCTGTGCCAAGCCTGTCACAGAGCGAAGTGCTTTGCTCATCACTTCTTTGACTATAGTCTACTCTGTGAGAAGTTGGTCCTTCTCTCCTTGAATCTTTGTTTTATCTTCCTCGAGCATCACCTAGAACTCATCTTTCTCGTTTTCATACACGGTTACGCAGTACCATGCAACTCGTAGTTGCTCCAATATCTCTTCTTTCCCTTTCGTTAGGGCTTAAGTAGCATGTTCCTTTTCTTCTTGGACTCATTGGAGCCGAGCCTCCATTGCATATGCCAATCTTCAAAGTTAGGCTGGTTCATCTCCCAACTCTATAGTCTCCGACGAGGAAGGCGCAGTAGGCATTGCACATCTGAACTAAATGGATCGTTGCAATTCCTTCAGTGGCTTCTCAAGTCTTATGTATACCTCTTCTTGCTTCGCGTCATATCTCTGAAAGAGGTCCTCAGATGCATCCTCCATTTCTCCGTGGACTAGAACGATGTCATCCTCCGTGAGTGTGGCCTCCATCTGAGGCTTGTTGGTGCGGGTCTTCTTTCTTGCTGAGGGTTTCAGCGGAGAACCCTTCCTTTTCTTTGATGCTTCTATCTCAGTAAGGGGATCCTTCAATGGTGTAGCTTCACCTTCTCCTTGCTTTTCTGCTTCTTCCCATCCTTCTTCTTGATTTACTTCGTCTCCTCCTCCTTCTGCGGGTGAGCTAGGTCTACTTTCTTCTGAGGCGTTGTCTTCCTCATCAATCTGTACATCCTGGACTTCCTCCTTTTTATTCTTCTTCTTCGCACTTTTTTGTCCAACGTGCTCGACCCGAGTGACCAAGGAGCTCCCTATGATGTCAGGTTTGGATATTTCTGCATCATCAACCAGTACAAGGAACTCTATCATCCACTCCTTCATGATCTCTTCCATGTCTTCGTCGGTCAACTTATAGTAGGACTGCAATTCCTCGTGGCTCTCGTCATTGCGTGTAGTGATATAAATAAAGTATTGATCTATGCAGAACTTAGCTAATGGATTGTACTGATGTAAGGTTCGTGGTGTCATGTGAGGGACCGATTCAATGGCAACCTTCAGTTGCTGATAGTAGGCATGGAACACTGCGTTCGACTGCCACTACTTGGACATATCATTCATGTACCATAGGGTGGACAACCTCACGTCCAATGGCTCTGATGGTTCGATCTTCAGGAAGGTTTCTCCTTCCGGCATTTTCCAAGTGACAAATGTGATCAACACCAGCAACCATTTGAAATGGAACTCATACCCTTGATCCTGCGCTTCGTGGTAGTCTTTCTCGATCTCGTTGATGAGGTAGCTCACCCAATTCATTTGCATCCCCTCCACGCACTTCCCTTTGAGATCCACCACGAACCCGGTGACCTACATGGGGTGGTTCTTTCTGACGAGCTTTCCAGCTATAAGTTGGCAAGCTAGGCGAAATGTGCCATGTTGGATGGAGGCTACCTTGTAGCCTCCCTTTCCCTTCTCCACTTCGTCATATGCCTCTTTAATGCGCTATTCTAGGGAGCGGTCTGAAACCTTCCCTAGGTAGAACTAATGAGGGTCGGATCCCTACATGCTCAATCCTATGATCCAATGGATCAGCATTGGATCCACATTGATGCGCCTATCGAACCACAGGTATCCTCCATGATAGCATGACAAGAAGATTTTAACGCAAGCATTAACCTCCTGATGTCATCCAAAGTGGGGAATATTCATGACATTCAATATCATGGACTACGCGAGCTCCTTTATCCAAGGCTGGGAGACTATGCGAGGTTTCTTCCCAGTGGTATTCATCAAGTATCTATGCGGTGCGAGCATCGCATAGTTCTTCCTATCGTCGAGGTTGAAATCATTGTTCTTTAAGGATGGGATTTGTCTAAACTAGCTTCCAACCATGTGTATCCCCTTCCGGATGTACACAATGATCAATGTGTACTCAAATTCCCATGGGATGTTGTCACGGTTGACCGCACCATCCAAAGGCAGGATGTAATCAGGTAAGACCGATGGGATCTGCTTTCCATTAGCCAGATCATCGCGGTGCTTACTTCGCTTCTCAGTCGCAGAGTTGACACAACTCGAACGATGTCCAGTCAAGGGGGAAGCCTATAGTCCCCTGGTCAATGACACCTGTATTCCTTCAGACATAGATTTATTAGTCATAAATTTCTTCAGAACTTCTTTCACAGACTTCTCTAGCTCAGTGCGCTCGGCCGACATTCTCATTGTTAACAAATAAGTCGGGGTAGGTAAATGGATAGCGGGTTAAATAGTGGATGGTTATGTCTAGGTTCTGAAATCACATATCGACACACAATCAGTTCTCAAATAACCATGAGTAGCAAAAAGTGGTCTCGGCGCAGCGTCAGACAGGTTAAATAAGAAAGCATCATAACGGATTCTTCCAACGGGCAAGACTACTTCCATCAATGTGAATCCATCCGTTATGGCACGGTCTCAATGTCCCAAACGCAGTCCATTCATCCATAAATGAATTTCCTAATAGTTTGGAGCATCATTCTAACGGTCGGGGCACCTCCAATGATCATATAGCTTCATCGGGGTGAAGTCCCATTCTGCATGGTTGTGTTGTTTTGACGAGGTTCTAATTCTACAAATATGCCTCCTGCGAAGTTGTCTCTGTAACTTCTTGTATCTTTTCTAACTTGGATTTCCTCTTACTGACCTTCCTTGCCTTTTTTCCTGTGATCTGAGTCTCTCTAATTGTTTATGGATTTCTCTTCCCATTCCTATTCTTATTTCCTCCAATCGTAGTGACTTCAAGTTTTTGATGTACTCTCAAAGGGTGGATATGCTTCCTTCTTGTATGGATAGGTCATTGAAACCTTATTATACTCTGACAGCTAATTCTCTTGCCTTCTGATGCTTCGACTTATCTTCTCGTTCTTCTATTAGTTTATATATTTTTCTAGCTATGAAGTCCCTTAGTTCTTTCATTTTCTTTTCTATAGCTTCTTCCTCTGCTTTCCTTCTAATCTGATCCTTCTCGATCCAAGTCTTTCCTAACAAGAGTGGGAAAGGGGCGTTGTTCTCAATAAACCTTGTAGCACCACTTTTCGGTGCCAAAGCTTAATCGCTCTGATACCAAATTGTAGCAACCTTTATGTTACCACACTTCGTGAAAAAATAACACTCGCTCTCATATTATAAAAAAACATGCATTTAAGCATTGAAACACATTTAGAGCTCAGAGTAAGTCTAAAAATTACTACTATTATAATTTTAAACATGGCATTAGCATTAATTCATATGCACAGCAGAATACATGATAATTATAAATACACAGACATGCAGAAAACATAAATTAAAACCTCATCTGGTACTTATCTTGGAAACAATAGTAGTTCCACCAACCAGGTGCAGGCCTTCCATGATCCTCTCAGCCTTAGACCACACTACTCATCAACTTAGCAGTGGGTCACCCCCAAGCTGGGACTAAGCTCCATCCCAAGGCAAGGAATCCTAGGCTAGGCTGAGGTTACAGGGAAAACACACAGTCACAAGGAAGGAATTCTCTCCCAGGAACCACTCATGCTCACTCCCCACAGACTCTCCTTCCCCACATGCCTATTCCACCCCAGGAGTATACACCTTCTCTGTCACTTAGACAATCCTTCGGTCACCTAGACAGTCCTTCGGCTGTTAACCTCCCTTGCCTTGGGTTACAACAAGAAACTGGATCGGAAGTCTCTGAGATCTGTGGTAGCTACAAGGTTCCTTCTAGCAGTTCTCTCCTTCCTTTGCGCACTCTCTCACTTGGAGAGAGTCACTCACAAGCCAACAACCTGTTCTTCCAACCTCATACACCTCATTCACCTAGAGAGAGTGTTGTACAACTGGCCAACAAGCCCCACGCAGTCCAGCACTGCGTGGCCACAACAACCAACGGGGAAAACAGACACGGGATTTCCAACAGGTTCAACAATGGTAGGTCACTTCTTATTTCTCAATCCGACAACACGGGATAGACTCACGCTCTGGTTCTTGGGGATGCGTGACAAACAATCCACGCAGGGGTCAACACAGGTTCTAACTGTTCAGACAGAGGATGTACCGGTTATCCCAGAACGAACACAGATACACGCCTTTTTGGTTCAGAAGATGCATGAGGGTTTCTCTGCAAAGGTCATACCAATTCACCTCAGGCAGTCGGGGATCGAATGGATGAGGAACCCCTCTCACGGCTCATCTTTGTCATTTTATTCACATGCACCAGGGTTGACACTTGTCACCCTTGGAACTGCATGTGTTCCTTCAGCATGCGTTCCTTCCATTTGGAAATTGCTTTTCCTTCCAAAAGAACATAGGATAAGACATATTTTTCACATTTCTTTTGGAATAATATTAAATTATTACTCCCAAGGCTTAAGCCCTCCCAGGCTTAACACTTATCCCCTTTTCCCACCTTCCAGCCCCTAATCCCTTGCCCTCTCTATGGATGCTTAGTCCTCCATCACTCATTCATCGTGTCAACCTGCACGCGGCGATGTTTATATTTTATTAATGTGTTGCATGCATACAAGTACAAAATCAGGCCCTTGGCCTACAACCCTTAGGCTCTCTGGCCTAACAATCACATAAGCCCACCAGCTTATACAAACTTGGCTCACCAGCCTATAACACATATTTACAATTCATTTCATAAACCAGATTTACAAAGGGCTCAGCCTTGGGGACACTACAATCCCCCTCCCCTTATTTATGCACTGTCTTCAGTGCAACCTTACACTGTCTCTACAAGATTTTCAAAATTTTCAAAAAGATGCGGGTACTGTGCCCGCATAACATCTTCATGCTCCCATGTCACGTCCTTAGGACCGTACCAGGTCCACTGGACCTTTACAAGCTCTATGGATCGATTCCGGAGTTGTTTTCTTTTCCTGTCCAATATGCGCACAGGATGCACTTGCAGGACACATTCTGGTTCCACCTGAATCACATTCCAATCGATAACATGATTAGCATCAGGTATATTTCTTAAGCAGTGAAACATGAAACACATTATGTACAGTCATAGATGCAGGTAATGCAAGCATGTATGCAACTGGCCCAATCCTTTCTAGGATCTCAAATGGCCCACAAAATCTTGCTTCTAACTTGGTGCAACTTCCCAGCTTCAGGGAACTCCTATTAGTTTTTACTTTCAGGAAAACATGATCACCCACTTTGTATTATCTCTGGGTTTTGTTCTTATCATCATAACTCTTCTGCCTGTCCTGGGTAGCTTTCAAATTCTGTTTAATTCTTATCATTTGGTCTTCCATCTCTTTGAGCAACTCAGGCCCAGCTACTGCTCTGTCAGCTGGATTATCCCATCTCATTGGAGTGTTTCACTTTCTTCCATAAAGTGCTTCAAATGGGCTCATCTTCAACGATGTGTGATACCCATTATTGTAGGCGAATTCTACCAAATATAGGTAGTCTTCCCATCTTGATGGTTTGTCCATCACGTACATTCTCAACATGTCCTCTATTACTCTGTTCATCCTCTTTTTTCTGTCCATCAAACTCGGGATGATACGCTGTACTAAAATTCAGATTCATTTTGAATCCTTTGAACAGTCCTTTCCAGAAATTTGAGGTGAATTTCAGGTCCCTATCAGACACAATTTTCTTAGGAATTCCATGCAAGCTTGCCACTTCTTTTAAGAAGATATCAGGAACATATGTTGCCTTGTGAGTGGTTTTCAGTGGAATAAAATGGGCAACTTTTGTAAGCTTGTCCACCACCACCATGATTGAATCATTATGCTTGCTTGTTCTGGGCAATCCTGTGATAAAATCCATTGTCACCACTTCCCATTTCCACTCAGGAATGGGTAAAGGATACAACAACCATGTTGGGTGCCTATGCTCAGCCTTAACTTTCTGGCACTCCATACATATGGTGATGTATTCAGCAATTTCTTTCTTCATGCCCCGCCAAATATAATGGTTTTTGACTGCTACTACAATCTTATGATCTCCAAGATGTCCGGCATACGTCACGTTATGCATTTCTTTTAGAATTGCCAGCTTCTATTATTGGACATTGGGTATGTACACTCTGATTTTATATAGAAGTAAGCCATCAAGGTGTAACTTTCCTTGGTATGTGGTCTCTCATGTTGTTGTAGCTTTGCTACCAAATCTTTGAACTGCAAATCAACATTTGCAGCTTCCAGAAATCTATCCCTGATATAAGTCATGTACATGCTAATGGTTGTAGCATGTAAGTCATGCACTTTTCTGATGAGTGCATCAGCCACCTTATTTTCCTTACCCTTGATATGCTTGATATCAAAGTCATATTCGCACAGAAACTCCAGCCATCTGGTTTTCCTGGCATTTAAAGTCGACTGATCAAATAAATACTTCAGACCATTGTGGTCTATTTTCAATTTGAATCTCCTTCCCATGAAGTAATGTCTCCATTTCCTCAGGGCGTGGATGATTGCTGCCAGCTCCAAATCATGAGTGGCATAATTCCTTTCATGCTCTTTTAGCTTCCTGGACTAATAACAGATTACAAATCCCTCTTGGCTGAGAACTCCTCCCAACCCCTCCTTACACGCATCTATGCAGACCACGAAATCCATATTTGGATCTGCAATCCTCGGGATTAGAGAGTTGGTTAACAGCTGCTTCAATCGCTGGAAACTGTTCTCACACTCGTCACTCCACTGAAACTTCTTCTCCTTCCTTTGCAAGGAAGTAATAGGGTGATCTATCTTTGAGAATCCTGTTATAAACCTTCTATAGTAACCCGCCAAACCCATAAAGGATCTGACTTCCACCACATTCCTTGGCACTAACCATTCTCGGATGGCCTCAACCCTCTCAGGATCCACAGCGATCCCTTCTTCTGAAATAATATGTCCCAAGTAATGGATATGTCTTTGGTAAAATGAGCATTTGCTCAATTTAGCATACAGTTGGTGTCCTCTCAACACTTGCAGCACTAGTCTCAGGTGTTGTTCATGCTCTTCCTCTGACTAGGAATACACCAAGATGTCATCCAGGAAGACTATGACAAACTTGTCTAAATAGTCCCTGAATACACCATTCATTAAGCACATGAAAAAGTAGGTGTGTTTGACAGTCGAAATGGAACCACTGTGAACTTGTAATGACTGTACCTTGTTCTAAAGGCGGTCTTGTTGATGTCCTCATCCTTTATTTTTACCTGGTGATATCCTGATATGAGATCTATCTTCAAAAATATTCTCACACCCCTCAACTGATCGAAAGGATCATCAATCCTGGGCAGAGGATACTTGTTCTTGACAGTTACCTTATTCAATTGTTGGAAATCAATGCACAACCTCAACGTCCCATCTTTATTCTTCACGAATAGGACTGGGGCACCCCAAGGTGACATGCTTGGGTGAATGTACCCCTTCTTCAAAATCTCTTCAAGCTGCAATTGCAACTCTTTCAGCTCTGGCGTACTCATTCTATAAGGAGCCTTCGAAACTGGAGTTGCTCCTGGTATCAAATTTATAGAAAAATTGATGCCCCTCTTCGGAGGTAGTCCAGGTACCTCCTGAAATACGTCCTTGAAGTCTTTGAGTACCTCATGGTCTTCCAGCTTCGAGACTGCATCTTTGGATGCTTCTCCCACACCAGCTACAAATAATTGACAGCCTTTCCTGTAACACTTATTCAGCTACATGGCTTAGATTTCTCTAACAACCACAGCTCTGGAAATTACTTGGACTGTTACCTTATTTCCCTCTTCATCCAGGCATGCAAACGTCTTGTTACGGCAGTCTAGAAGGGCATGGTGCTGGTCCAACCAATCCATCCCAATTAAGTAGTCGTAAGAGCCAAAAGGCATAATATTCAATTCAGCCTTAGTGCTCAATCCTTTCATGTCCACTGAACAGGACTTAACCAATTCAGTGACCTTCCTTTTGGTTCCTGTGGCTAACTACACTAGCCAAGACTTTCCATGTTAGCTTCTTGTTAAACGCAAACTTTCCACCACCCTAGGAACTACATAACTATGGCTAGCCCCTGAATCAATTAAAATAATTAGTGGTCGGTTGTTAATCATACCTTCCACTTCAATCATGTGTGATTGAAACTCTGCTTGCTTGTTGTCCAGGACTATGTAGATCCTTGGCATCCTGTTGCCAATATCCTCCATTGTTTCATCTTGCTAAACATTGTGAACGGTTCTCTCTTTATCTTTTATGTGGGGGCAGTCTCTGTACCTATGGTTTCCTTTACAACCCCAACACTCCATAGGTGGCGGTCTTGGAATTTACTCACCTACTTTAGCCTTCTTGGGCTCTCTAAAGGATGGTTTTCCCTGAGGACTGTTTCTGAAAAAGGGAGGCTTGTTTCCCTTCTACCTCTGTTCCTTCTTAAACCTCTTCTAGTCATCCCAAGCCTTCCGAAAGGTAGGCTTTTCTCTTTGTTGTTCATACAAGCATTTCGCCCTTCTTATTGTTTCTTCCATAGTCTTAGGATCATCATACTGAATCTTATCACTGATGGAAGGTGGCAGTCCACTCAGATATCTCTGAATCTTGACAACCTCATCTTTGATGAACAGAACATACTTCAGTAGTTCCAAAAAACTTTGTTCGTACTCATCAATGGTCATGCTGCCTAGCTTGAGTTCAAAGAACTCCTTCATCTTTCTGTCATAATATCTTTTGGTCAGGTATTTCTTCTCGAAATACCTCTTTAACTCCTTCCAAGTGATATCTTTCTCTCTGATGTGCTGCACTTGCACAAACTGATCCCACCACATGGATGCTTTCCCTTTTAGCTGGTACATCGCAATTTTTCCTTCTGCATCAGTGGAGTAGTTCTGCAGTTGGAAATATTTCTTCATTCCAAGCAACCATGTCTCGACATCTTCCTCCTTCTTATCTTCTCCATCAAACGTTGGAGGCTTGATCTTGTTCATCTCCCCTTTCAATTCATCCTTTCCATATTTTCGGTGTTTTCTGGTAGGGGATGGGCTTGAACTACTGTGTGTTTCCTTACCAGAATGCTTTGGGGAGAGACAGTAATGTATACTACCACTCCTCGATCTCCTTCTCCTCTCAGAGGTTCTGACACTTCTTGATCTTCTTGTGTCACTCTTGTTTTCCAATTTCTTTTCTATTCTTTCCAGGCTCTTCAACATTTTTAAGTTGAATTCACCCTATCGATCCCTAATTTTCATGAGTTTTCGGCTATCAACTCAGTGAGCCTGGGCATCTTTCTACAATATTTCAATGAGTTTCATCATATGTCCTTATTTATCCATCTCTTTTCCATGCCCATTATAGTTTGTTCCTTCGACTCTGAGGTTGACATTCCTTCCTACCCTTTCGTCGACCTCTGTTTCGGAGGCAATCTACACCTCCTCCAATTCCATACTTAGCATCGGTTTTCGGCTGTCCTGACACTCATTGAACTCTGCACACACAATGTAAAGTCAACCCGAGTTTGTCGGGCCTTAACCCTTACAAAATCACAATATTCATAAATCAACGTGAATGAGAAAATGTTTTAACTTCACAAAGTTTTTTTAGCTCTGACGGCTCTGCAATTTTTGGGACTTCGGAACTTCGGGTTTTCGGTACCCGGGAGTTCACTATGCAGTGACTCCTAACTTCTTGTCGCTACAATCCCTGAAATCCAAAAATTCGGTTTCCTTGCTCTTCGGGCCAATAGCACAGTTGTTGCCCTTAAAATATGCTACGGTTCTTCCGTCTCCGATGACTTTGGGACTTCGGGACTTCGGTTTTTCGGTACCCGGGAGTTCATTATGCAGTGACTCCTAACTCCTTGTCACTACAATCCCCGAAATCCAAAATTATGATTTACTTTATTCTCTGGGCCCACAGCACATTTGTCACCCTTAACCGCAGTGGCGAGTGGCACGTTCCGGAGGATCTACGTCTCCATCGTTGACGTCTTCGGGTCCCACTACTCTCGCCTATATTTTCAATTCTCTGGTACATGGTACACATACATGCACCCACGTCCATTCCAAGTAAAAATCCAATGGTTAGGTCCCCTCTTAGATCTATGGTGCAGATCATTTCAGCGTTTCGGGGTTTCGGGCATCGGGAGTTCGTGCATCCCACATCTCGAACTTTCATTTGCCGAAATCCTGAATTACAATTTTCTCTTCCACTTGATCTGACGGTCAAGTCCTCTCCTACGATCTACAGTGTAGATCATTTCAGGAATCTGTGTTTCACTAACTCGCGACTTGCGAACACAAGGGTCTTCCTTTTTGGTTTCCCGGGTGTCGAAAAGTTGTTCGGCAGCCACGTGGTTTCCCCGATGGACGGTCCTAACGAATTTCGGGATTTCGCGTATCACGATTTCCACATTCCTGTGCAACTCCAAAGGGTCTTTAAACCTTGTGCACATTCTCTAGATCTGATAGTCACAAGGGTTCACCTTCCCTTCCAAATAGATCTTAAGGCTCCAACACTTCTGGTGTGGATTCCTCTCTCCTTGTGGCTATATACCACACCGGTTGTGGTTTCACAACATCGTTATACCTCCTGAGCTTTTAAGCACGTCAAGTAACTCCTTGACACATCTGGAACATTCCAGAGTCAAAAATCGGTCCTCCAGACACAATTTCTCCTCACACCCTCAGTCCAAAGACCACTCAACTAGCCCATCAAGGCTCAGTGTCGAAACCTTGGCTCTGATACCAAATTATAGCACCACTTTTCGGTGCCAAGGCTTAATCGCTCTGATACCAAATTGTAGCAACCTTTCTGTTACCATACTTCGCGAAAAAATAACACTCACTCTCAGATTATAAAACAACATGCATTTAATCAATGAAACACATTTAGAGCTCAGAGTAAGTCTAAAAATTACTTCTATCATAATTTTAAACGTGGCATTAGCATTAATTCATATGCGTAGAAGAATACATGATAATTATAAATACACAGACATGCAGAAAACATAAATTAAAACCTCATCTGGTACTTATCTTGGAAACAATAGTAGTTCCACCAACCAGGTGCAGGCCTTCCACGATCCTCCCAGCCTTAGACCACACTACTCATAAACTCAGCAGTGGGTCACCCCCAAGCTGGGACTAAGCTCCATCCCAAGGCAAGGAATCCTAGGCTAGGCTGAGGTTACAGGGAAAACACATAGTCAAAAGGAATGAATTCTCTGCCAGGAACCACTCATGCTCACTGCCCACACACTCTCCTTCCCCACATTCCTGTTCCACCCTAGGAGTATACACCTTCTCTGTCACCTAGATAGTCCTTCAGCTGATAACCTCCCTTGCCTTGGGTTACAGCAACAGACGAGACCGGAAGTCTCCGAGCTCTGTGGCAGCTACAGGGTTCCTTCCAGGAGTTCTCTCCTTCCTCTATGCACTCTCTCACCTGGAGAGAGTCACTCACAGGCCAACAACCTGTTCTTCCAACCTCAATCACCTCTCTCACCTAGAGAGAGTGTTGTACAACTAGCCAACAAACCCCATGCAGTCCAACACTCCATGGCCACAACAACCAAGGAGGAAAACAGACACGGGCTTTCCAACAGGTTCAACAATGGTAGGTCACTTCTTATTTCTCAATTCGAAAACATAGGATAGACTCACGCTCTAGTTCTCAGGGACACGTGACAAACAATCCATGCAGGGGTCAACATGGGTTCGAACTATTCAGACAGAGGATGTACTAGTTATCCCAGAACGAACACAGATGCACGCCTTTTTGGTTCAGAAGATGCATGAGGGTTTCTCTGCAGAAGTCAGACCAGTTCACCTCAGGCAGTCGGGGGTCGAATGGAGGAGGAACCCCTCTCACAGCTCATCTTGGTCCTTTTATTTGCATGCACCAGGGTTGACACTTGTCACCCTTGGAACTGCATGTGTTCCTTCAACATGTGTTCCTTCCATTTGGAAGTTGCTTGTCTATCCAAAAGAACTTAGGATAAGACATATTATTCACATGTCTTTTGGAATAATATTAAATTGTTATTCCCAAGGCTTAAGCCCCCCCAGGCTTGACACTTAGCCTCTTTTCCCACCTTTCAGCCCCTAATCCCTTGCCCTCTCTATGTATTCTTAGTCCCCCATCACTCATTCATCGTGTCGGCTTGCACGCGATGGTGTTTATATTTTATTAATGTGTTGCATGCATACAAGTAAAAAATCAGGCCCTTGGCCTACAACCCTTAGGCTCTCTGGCCTAACAATCACATAAGCCCACCGGCTTATACAAACTTGGCTCACCAGCCTATAACACATATTTACGATTCATTTCATAAACCAGATTTGCAAAGGGATCGGCCTTGGGGACACTACAAACCCAATAACTTCAATTTCTTCTTTTGTTGATGTTCTGTGGATGATAACAGGTACATTAGTAACTCTTCCACATAGGGTTATCATCTTTTCTTTAAATAAACCTATTGTTCCTAATGAAGGTACCACAGTAGGATTTCCCAAAATCTCCCAAGTGCTTGCTGGCATAATATTCACTTGTGTTTCCTCATCCAAGGTACAATCTATGTCAAAGTCTCCTATTCTTTCACTTATGCGATGTTTTTCTTTCAAGATCTCTGGTAAACTGAAATCTTTGTTATCATTCATTTTGTAATGTTCCCAAGGCCGAGCCCCGTTGTAATTCTTGTTTATGAAATGAATTGTAAATATGTTTTATAGGCTGGTGAGCCAAGTTTATATAAGTTGGTAGTCTTATGTGATTGTTAGGCCAGAGAGCCTAAGGATTGAAGGCCAAGAGCCTGATTTTGTACATGTATCAATGCAAAACATTAATAAAATATAAACACCGTCGTGTGCAGACCAACCACGATGAATGAGTGATGGGGGACTAAGCTTCCAAAGAGTGGGAAATGAATTAGAGGTTGGAAGGTGGGAAAAGGGGGCTAAGTGTTGAGACTAGGGACTTAAGTCCTTGGGGAATAATATTTTAATATTATTCCGAAAGACATGTGAATATTATGTTTTTACCCTAATTTCTTTTGGAATGACATGTGACTTCCAAATAGTGGAAGGAACGCATGCTGATGGAAGCATACAACTTCACGGGTGACAAGTGTCAACCCAAGCACTTGCAGATAAAACTGTTGAGTTGAGTCATGATGGGGGTTCCTCCTCCACTCTACCCGACCGTCTGAACATGAACGGTCGGACCTCTGCAAGAATACCCATGTGTATCTTCTGAACCATATGCCTTGTCCGACCCAGGAAGAGACCTCGTGCCATTCTGAAACCATGGGGAAATAGTCTATGTTGATTTCGAGAAATAGTCTATGTTGATTTAGGGAAAGCCGAGACGTCCTCTTCCTGAATAGATCAAGCCTGTATGTGGAATCTTTGTCCCCAAGCCATAACCATGAGACCATTCTGTCATTATTGAGCCTGTTGGAAATCTCGTGTCTGTTTTCCCCGTTGGCTATTATGGCCACGTAGTTTTGGACTGCGTATGGCTTGTTGGTTGGTTTGTACAACACTCTCTCTAGGTGAGAGAGGTGGTTGAATTGGAAGAACAGGTTGCTTGGCCTGTAAGCGACTCTCTCTAGGTGAGAGAGTGTGCAGAGGAAGGAGAGAACTCCTGGAAGAAACCCTGTAGCTGCCACAGAGCTCAGAGACTTTCGGTCCGGTCTGTTGTTGTAACCCAATGCAAGGGAGGTTAGCAGTCGAAGGACTGTCTAGGTGACAGAGAAGGTGTATACTCCTAGGGTGGAACAGGCATGTGGGGAAGGAGAGTCTGTGGGAAGTGAGCATGAGTGGTTCCTGGGAGAGAATTACTTCCTTGTGACTGTGTGTTTTCCCTGTAACCTTAGCCTAGCCTAGGATTCCCTGCCTTGGGGGTGGAGCTTAGTCCCAACACGGGGGTGACCCATTGCTAAGATGACGAGCAGTGTGGTCTAAGGCTGGGAGGTTCTTGGAAGGCCTGCACTTGGTTGGTGGAACTGCCATTGTTTCAAAGATAAGTACCAGATGATGCTTTAGTTATGTTTTTGTATCCTTGTGTATTAAAATTATCATGTATTATGCTATGCATTTGGATTAATGTTATTGCCATGGATTATTTATGTTAGTAATAATTCTTATGCTTACTCTGAGCTTAAATGTATTTCTTGCTTAAATTCATGTGGATTATATAATGCCTATATGAGTTATGTGAAAAGTGGTGTTACAACTTGGTATTAAAGCAAGTAAGCCTTGGCTCTAAAAAGGGATGTTACAGTATGGTATCAGAGCTAAGTAAATTGTCTGAGTAATGACATGGCCCGGCCTGTTGGTGGCTTGGATGTTACACATCTCTTCTTTTAACTGTACTAACGTATTCTGGACTTTCTCTGATCCTTTCTCTTTCTGATCTTCTAACATGCATTTATTCTCTTGACTCATGTTCATTTGTTCAACTTTAGCAATCATCTTTGGGAAATCCTCAACTTCATGAACAACAACTTTACAACAAAGACAAATAGGACCTGTACCAGGGAATTCCTTAGCAAGATGTCCCAATCTTCTACAGTTATAACATAGTGTCAATCCTCTCTTCCTCTTATAAGTTCCCCAACTTGTCTTGTACTTCGCACTAGGATCAGAGTGTCAAACCTGCAATCTGCAAAAATTCTGTCTAGGTTCCTTCATCCACTTATTAGTCCAAAAATTATTTCTATGCATAGGAATAACATATCTTTCTCTATTTCTATCAAATTTATTCATATCAACTCTTTCTTCTAACTATACCCTAGCTTTCGAAACAAAAATTTCCACTTATCTTACTTTTATTAAAAACACAAAGCTTTACCTATTTAAGATCTTACCTCTTTCCTTCAGATTGGATCTCTTTATTAGCACAGAGCTTCACAGATCAAGTAGAGTACTGCACACTACAACAACAGATCTATGCTTAGAGAATCTCTTTTCTTTCATCTCCCATCAATCACAGTTTCAGGTCTTGGCAACAAAACCATTTGTTGGCACAAGGGCAAACCCAAGGTTCAACGCGTCAACAGTGCACCAACAAAACCCTAACTACCGTCCCTTTCAGAAACACCTGTGAAGCAAGAAAAGTCTCACCCGAGGTGTCTGTAACCAAGTTGGGACACCGATCTATGATTACAACACTTCGCAGAGTACTTAGGAACAATATGCATTAATATATTATCCTTATTCACACCGCAGATCAAACCCTAAGTACAGTTTGGCGCAGTAACAATAACAAAGTATACCTTGCACGTAGCATTCAAAGGTTAGATCTAACACATTCGATCATACATAAATCACTAAGCACTCATAGATTTATCTAACATTCATAACACTCAATGCACTAAGTAGATTCAAATCATAAATATCATAGCACAAAGCAAACCATCAACACAAGATTTGTGTGTTTCACCCTAGTGTGGGGCTACGTCCACCAACGACTTCTTCTTCTATTATTTTGCATAAATCTCTTACATTCATTTTCTCCTATGCACTAAGCCATAGATCCAAGATTCTCACTGGACAGGTGATATGCGCACTAAGCACTAGATCCACCTTCCCAAAATCAGATCAAGGAACAGAGCATTATATACACCGTCTATTGCATGAAGCAACTCAGATTCACTTGCACTTAGCTACATACACATCACTTGGCTACATTGCTTGAACTAAGCACACTTCGATAAGCCTACTACTTCTACATTACATTCTTACATATATATACTTTTACATCCCTTACAAAAAGGCCTAATCGTGGGTAAACCCATGGGTGGACATCCCAAAACCCTAATACAAAAACCCTAATGAACCCCTTGTTGGGTCCACAAAATAAGTGAGATCCCGCAATCTCAGCTCTGCCTGGGTGCTCCATCTTTAACCAAAGTCCAAAAGTGGTCAAACCCAGCCAATGTTTCCTCAAAACTTGGTCGAGGGCCAATAGTATCCTAGGAGGCAATGAACCACGGTAAACCCGTGTTATGTGAATGAATGTATGCATCTTTATGTCGGATTAGTTGATGAATGTTAGATGAATGAAGTAACTAAGTAGATCTGGTATTTTGCATGCATGCATAGAATGAATGTTATAACTAGATGTTAGATGGACTGAATTTGTGATGGTCAATGAGAATTAGAATACCCCATAAGGAGTCCTCAAGACCAATAGAATAAGAGTAGATAAAGGGAAAAACCAACAAATGGTTTTGTTGTCGGTTGATTGGAATAAAATGGGATTGAGCATATGAGATTTGTTGAAGAAGCGTCAAAAGAATGCGAGATCGAACGACAAGAAGGTGAAAGAATGTGAATCTGAAAGGGGATGTCGAGATCGTGGAATCCCACGAAGGTAGATATAGAGAGCTAGTTGAAGATAAAGGAGTTAGAGTTTGCGCAGAAAGATAACAGAAACCTGAAGTTAACACCGTGCAAATATCTGGACAAATACGTATTCACCGACCTACATGAAGTAGTTTTCTGTGATTTCCCACACATATTGTAGGAGTGGATAAAAAGATTGAAATAAAACCATCCTATGAATCATATTAGACAGCTAGAGTGGAAACCCGAAGAGATCGCAAAGCTAAAATGAGTTGATAATAAGTTTACGCACGTAGTATATTTCTGTCTAGAAAGCATTGTTGTCGGATGTATCACAGAGTTTGCAGTAGATACAGCGAAGTCCTACAGCGCAGCTGAACAAGATTTCTTGAAGGGACCTTGAGGTAGGTATATCATATAGTTATATACTTCCATTAAGATATTACTATATAACAAAGGTGTAATGATGATGGAGTAGACATCTAAACTTCCTTGCGTGCATGGGGGAAGGGGGGAAGCACTAACAAGAGAAGGAGAAATGGAAGGAGAAAGGGATAAAGGAAAGAAAGAGGAGGCCTTGGACCCAATTATTATGGATGAAGACCAGATCAAGTGGATCATGGTGATAGCTAGAAAGACGTGTAGTGGAGTACCCTACCAATATAAGGTGAACGCCAAGAAGAGACTTGTAGCCACGATGGAAGGCTTGGCAAGCGATAAAGAGGAGGTAGAGGATCTTCGAGTTGTGGAGCAGATTGAGGAAATATTGCACACAACATATGAGAGGAAGACGAGATATCCAAGAGAGGAAATAGAAGGTAGCACTCCTATCCATATCAGTGTCAGTGTGGAACTCATAAACCCATGTGCAACTAACACACCAAGAAGAACACCACCATTTAGACAACCAAATTTCAGGAGAAGGAAGACAGTAGGAAATACATTTACACAAGGAACAACAACTGGGGGAGCCAATTTAGGAAGCAGTAGTCAAGTATATACACCACACGAAGGTAGTAGTTTATCATTCAATATGGCAGGACATGATCCAACCATCAGGTTACCAGAATTCAAAGGAGAAGCATCGGAGGACCCGGAGAAGCACTTGTTTATCTGTGAAAATATTTGGGAAGAAAAACAGATCATGGACGAGGACACTAAACTTGCACAGTTAGCTATCATGCTAAGAGATCACGCACTGGATTGGTATATGAGTTTAGCTGAAAACAGTCCGCCAGGGACAACCAAAACGATTGGAGATATCAAGAAGTTGCTAATAAACGAGTTCCAAAAGTCGAGTTCATAGGATCAATACATGAACGAGATGATAGAGATCAAACAAAAACCCAGAGAATCTGTATGGGAGTCTATTGACCATAGATTCAAACGACTAAAGGGAAATCTAAAATGCATCATGACAAATATCCAGCATAGGCATTTGTTCGTCAATTCATTATTACCACACTCTAAATATCCAGTACGACAACAGAAGTTCCAGACGCACGCAGAGGCTCTCGAGGCAGCCCTGCAATTGGAAAAAAACCAATATAAGAAGACATATCTAGCCAAAGAGGAGATGAAGGAGGATCTGAAGAACTTAACATTCCAGCTAAATTAGAACAAGAACAAGGACAAAAAAGAAGTCGTTTGGTGTACCACATGTAGGACAGAAGGACACCATAAGAACGAATGTCCAACATTCGTGTAGTACATGGCAGTAGAAATTCCAAATACATTACCAATAGGAGGAATATGGTGCGAGATTTGTAAGAAATAGGGTCATGATCCATACCACTTCCCAATGATGCAGAAGTAGCAGATAGTACCGAAGAGATCGTATTGCAACTTTTTCAATACAATAGGCCATGATGAAAAAGATTGCAAAACCATGGACTTGATGAGGGAAAGAACATCAAATGCATATAGGGTGCAGGCATAAATGATGGCCAGACAAGCCGCACCTCAGTTTAACCAAGTACCAACCCCATACAACACTGCGCAATAGTAGTATAACACTGTGCAACAACCATACAACACTACCTAGCCGCAATATAATACCATGCAGCCACACTATAATATCGCGCAGTATAACCAGGCGTCTCAGTATAACGCATTGCGAGGGGATCGAGTTAGCCATAGAGGCGGAGGAAGAGCAAGAGGAGGATTTGGAAGAGGTAGAGGACCAATGGTATGTCACAATTGTCAACAACTAGGACACTACGCAAGAGAATGTCCACATCCACCAGTGACATGTATGTATTGTCACGCATCATATCATAACGCAGAAGAATGTCTAACACTATTAGGGAAGATCTAGGAGAAGAGAAATCAGAACAATCAGAATGTTCAGTGGATTTCAGCAGAAGCGGGGGATGAAGGAAGAAACATCAACAGAGTTACACTGGGAGGAGCTAAAACAGAAAACGACGCAGTATCACAAGAGCCAGCACAACACCAATGGGTGAAGAGGAATGCCAAACCAAGGAAGTAGTTTGGCATGCAGAATGAAAAGGAGATATTCAAGCAAGCCAGATAAGAATTCATGAAGCCAGAAATTGCATCAACATCAACTTCATAGCATAATAAGGAAGTACCAGAGTACGAGATGCATCCATCGTTGGATCATACCAAAGAAACACAGCCCCTAAGACAAGTATGATTAAAGGCTTTTTGTAATCATGTGTAAAACTACTCAATGATCCATCATCTATTAAAATATTACAAAAAATGCTAGAAAGATGTAGCATAGAAGAAAAAGGAAAGCTAGAACATAAAACAGTGAATCATCTACCTACAAGGAGGAGAACAAGTAGAGAATTGAGGCTGAACGCCAACATTGGAGATTTCAACGTGGGAGATATTATACTGGATTTAGGATCCGAAGTCAATGTACTACCCAAGAAGACATGGAAATGTATGGGAGAAACCACATTAGGATATTCACGTGTTCAGTTGAAACTAGCAAACCAACACAGAACTCTACCAATTGGAAGACTAAAAGGAGTAACAGTAGACCTGGATGGAGTGCGGACTAAAGCCAACTTCAAAGTAATCGAGATAGCGGATGGCACAACACCTTATCAAGCATTGCTTGGCTTGGATTGGATGTTTGATAACCAGACCATAATCAACTTAAAGATGTGGAAGATGACCTTCGAGTCAGGAGAATATAGAGTCATTGCGCCATTGGATCCATCAGAAGGGGAAATGTTAGTAGAGCCTACTTGCTTGGACCTGGAGGACATTAATCAGTTGTACAGAACAACTGCACGAGATGACGATTATGTGAACGCAACTGCAGATGGGGTACTCATTTGGTGAAGCATCACCTCATGTGCATCAGACTCAGATATGGGATTAGAAAATTGGCAGCAGAGGTTACACGAAGTCTCCACAAGAATATGCGCAAGAATAGACTACGCAATAAGATGGGTAGGTACGGAGAAAAGGTAACCTCCCAGCTTCCATGGCGTGAATGACCTAGAAGAATTCTTAACACAGTACGAAGATGAAGTGTTAGAAAATAAGAGGCTCTTAGCCTTAGATATATCACTCAAGGCAACACCTGTGAGATGGTGGATTGTGCACAAAGAAAGAGTGAAATATCGGTATCAATGTAAGCAGTTATTGTGCACTAGGTTTGGCGCATAACAAGGAAGAAACTAGCTATAGAAATATGATGGACAAGGGGCACCAGTAGAACACTTGGATAAGTGCAGAGCGCTATGGAAAATGACACCAATGGAGGAATGGCCTCACCATTTCGTTCACACATCAGAGGGCATCTCAACAAACTGGTAGATAGACCAAGAACTGCGTAGAATAACTACGAGTTGGACAATATTACAGCAGAAATTTACAGTCACTTTCTCATTTGAGCATGAGAACCCCAACATAGATGCAACACTTAAATAAATCAGAGGGGTGATATTCATTAAGGAACCAGAATTTGAACTCATGACAGAGGAACAACAACAAAACAAACAAACAGTGAAAGAACTATTGTCATGCTACTGCATGCAGGAACAAGCACCAGAGGAAGATGACCCACGTGATATTCAAATTGAGGAAGTTGAAGGCGAGAGAGAATTGGAAGGTCCACCTCTGGAATCAGAAGTAATCATTGTGTCGATCAAGGTGAAGAAATTCAACATCGGGATAGTTAAGAATCCCAAAATGGCCAGTATTGGAGACTACTGGGATGAGCAAACAATGGAAAGCATAATAGAGTTACTGCGTGAATACAACGACCTGTTCCCAACAACATTCACATAAATGAAAGGCATAGTAGAAGAGCTAAGCGAAATGAATATATCGCTCAAATATGAGGCAAGACCGATCAGACAATGACCATACAGACTAAACCCGATATATAAGAAAAAAGTCAAAGCCGAGATCGATAGGATGTTGGAGGCTGGAATCATAGAACCTGTAGAAGAGTTTGAATGGGTAAGATCGATGGTAGTTCAGGAGAAGAAACAAGGGGGGATAAGAATATGTGTCGACTTGAGGAATTTGAACAATGTGTGTCTACATGACCCGTTCCCTACCCTGTTCACAGATGAAGTCTTGGAGAATGTATGAGGATAGGAAGCTTATTCATTCACCGATGAATTCTCAGGATACCATCAAATCAAGATAGCACCAGAAGACAAATACAAGACCACTTTTTCCACATAATGGGGATCCTACCAATATACAATCATGTCGTTTGGACTAAAGAATTCACCAGCAATATTCTCTAGAGTAGTTATAGCGGTATTCAAAGAATTCATCCACCAGTTTCTAGAGGTATATCTAGACTATTGGACAGTCTATAGTCTTTTGAAAGACCATGTAGAGGTATTGTGAATGATGTTAGAAATATGCAGGCAGTGTCAGATATCATTAAATATCAATAAGTGCATCTTCGGAACACCTTTTGGAATATTATTGGGCCATATAGTATGCAAACAAGGCTTGCTAGTAGATCCTGCCAAGATTGCAGTAATTGTTAACTTGCCACCACCAAAAGTAGTCTGCCAATTGAGAGTGACATTGGGATACACAAGATACTACAGAAAATTTATAAAGGGGTATGCGTAGATCATTGCGCTAATGGAGAAATTGCTAAGAAAAGACACAAAGTTCCAATGGAATGAGGACTGTCAGCACGGTATGAATACTCTAAAAGAGAAGATGGTAACTGCACCAATACTTGTATTCCCGGATTGGGAAAAGACATTCCACATACATGTTGATGCATCAACCATATCACTTGGAGCTATTCTTGTGCATCTAGGAGCAGGAGAATTGGACCATCCTATAGCATTTTCTAGTAGAAAACTATCAGAATTGGAGCAGAACTACAATACCATAGAGAGGGAAGGCTTATTTATGGTCTACGCGCTTCAGAAGTTCAAGAATTATTTATTAGGAAAACATTTCAAGATGTTCACAGACCATTCAACGCTCAAATACCTCGTCAATAAGCCAATGTTGGGCGAGAGAATTTGTAGATGGTTATTGTTGTTCCAATAATTTGACTTTGAAGTGATAGTCAAACTAGGGAAGTTGAACGCAGGACCTGATCACCTGTCAAGGATCGCTAACGTAGAGGAACCCATGAACCTAGAGGAACGCGCAGTTATTTTCAGTCCAAATAGTCGATGAATACTTTGCAGACATCATCTAGTACTTGAGTACAGGGATTGCGCCAAAAGAATACAACATTGCGTAGAAGAAAAATTCGGTATTCAAGGCTGCAAATTACCAATTGATTGCAGGATACTTATACAAAATGGGTGCAGATAGCATCTTGAGAAGATGTGTGCTAGAACACGAAAGACCAAGGATCTTAGCAGAAGCTCATGAGGGAATAGCAGGAGGACATTATGCACGTAAAGCTACCGCGAAGAAGGTATTGCGCGCAGGACTATGGTGGCCAACCATTCACAGAGAGTCAAAGGACTATTGCCAGAAATGTGATGTATTTTAGAGATTTGGTAAACCGAATAGAAGGGACGAGATGCCCCTTAGACCACAAAGAAATTTGCAGGTATTTGACAAATGGGAAATAGATTTTGTGGGACCAATCAACCCACCATAAAAAAAGGTTAGGAGCGAGGTACATTATCACTGCGACAGAATACCTGGAAAGATGGGCAGAAGTAGCACCAGTAAAATAGTGTAGCACAAAGACAGCAACACACTTCATGTTTGAGCAAGTGATCACTAGATTTGACTACCCAAGGATTTTGATGAGTGACCAAGCCACTCACTTCATCAACAACACTATTAAGTCTATGACTGAGGAATTTGAAGTTTTTCATCAAAAGAGTACACCATATCATCCTCAAGCAAATGGAACAGTGGAAGCCTTTAAAAAAATCCTTGAAAATGCACTAACAAAGATTTGCAACTTTAATAGGGATGATTGGGACTTGAATATACCAGCAGTATTATGGGCGTACATGACCACATGCAAAAAATTTACAGGACACACACCATTCAGATTGGTATATGGACAAGAAGCAGTGGTGCCCTTAGAATTTTTGGTACCTAGTCTGTGCATAGCAACAATTATAAACATGACAGAGTGGGGCGCAGTACAGGAAAGACTAAATCAGTTGATGATCATGGAAAAAGAGAGGATTCTAGCAGGGTTTTACCGAGAAGTACAGAAAGCAAGGAACAAAGCTTAGTATGATAGACATATCAAGTGAAAGGATTTCAAGGAAGGAGACTTAATCTTGGTGTGTGACAGTAAATCCCTTCAGCACCCAGGAAAACTCAAAATGCATTGGTTAGGACCATACGAAGTAAAGATTGTCACAGATGGGGCAGATGTATAGTTGAAGGATTTGGGAGGAACATAACTCAGAGGGATGATCAATGGGAGTCGACTGAAGCTGTATAGGGACAGTTGACCTCCCGGCACTTGAAAAAAAAAAATTTGAGGAGATACCACGTTGGACATCAAAATATAGCAACAAAGGCATAGTGCGTCGATAAGAGAATGAGCATGCACACTCAGAAACGCTAGCACGACAGAGAAAAAACCAACAATCACTAAAAAGCGGAAACAATGGGAAGGCGGGTACAGAAAATAACCGCCAACAGACGATGGCTATCAAACTTAAATGACAAAAATGATTGACGGGACGCCGCATTAATCGCATCAATTGACGATAACAAGGGAAATCAATGGCAAGTACACGGGAAGCGCCAGTTCCATTAAAACACAAATTGGGTAACGTCTCTAAGAAGCTTCACACGATTCCTATATAAGCTAGTACGCGAGATTGGGGAGGTTATTGAGAAATTAAGAAAAGCAGAGAGAAATAGAGTATACAGAAAAGAGAGAGAAGTTTGCAAAGGTTACAAAGGCCACTAAAGTTCGGCAGAAAACATCCTTAACACCATGGCACCACCCAAATTGGGAGAACCAATCCAGACTGGAAAACGACCCCGAAGCAATGCCAGATCACCACCGCAAGCACAGGTAAGTGAATAGAAACTACCTCAACCTACAGAAGTCGTCAATGTGGATGAAAGCTCATCGCCCGATATGACACCAGGAAGCCCCACACCTATCGTGGAGGAAACCCAGCAGATAGCACCAGTGGGCATGGACATTGATGTGCCAGAAGGGGGACAAGGCCAACAGGCTGAGGATGCAGGCAAGCATTCTCACCTCGAAAAACCTAAAGAAGCCCCGAGAGTTAATGGGACGGTCCCAAACCAAGAAGAAACGACTACGTCGGAAAGGTCACACACAACTACGTCGGAACAACCACAGGAGGGCACAGTGGAAGATGTCACCAACTGAGTAGATGAGTATGCCAAAGAGTGAACAATGGAAGTTGGAACCTTGAGTCATCCACCACAGCAGAAGGGAAAATAGTCGGTACCATGGTCACTGCATAAGCAGGCCACCATAGCCATTGTCTTGTCGTGCATTCTAGAAGGGGTACGTATCGCAGGTAACATGTTAGGTCATGTGGAGAAATTGAGGTACTCAGACCATGACATGGCGGACACAGAAAAGTTCCCATAGTTTGCCAAGAAATTTTACCTACAGACTGTGGGTATCAGACCCTTTGGCGAACCAATTAACCAACCAGTCCAGTGGGCAGTTGGACTGGCCAAAACTGGGATTCTAGAACTGTTGGACATCCTGAACTTTGGGAGGGGCCAATATGAAAATAACTGCGTCAAACAGCTAATGGAAGTCACCCACGGAGGATACCTGTGGCTAGAACAAATTGTCTCAATAGACATAGATCTCATTACATACATCACAGGGCCATCATCATGGGGGGAGACACCCACGTAGTTCCTTGATGACAAAATGAAGGAGAAGGCATTCGTCGAGGAAATGAAGAAAAAGTATGGTACAAAAAGGGGGTTGCGCGGAATCATAATCAAGCATATTAGTGACGCAGCGACAAGAATGGACACAAACATTATGGCATGCAAGTTACTCAGAAAATTTCACAAGGAGAAAGTCCTTGTCAAGGTTGTCATAGTTGCAGCTCAGTGCGTGGAGGGCACCATACTCAGTTGGGCCCCGTATTTGTTGAATATGTTCCTAGAAGACTGCAAGGACATGCAGGTCTTGGGTAAAGAATTTCATTATTCATGGCTACTCATCTTGATCACCTTGATCATATGGAAGGAGCCTAGGTATTCATTCTTTGTCACAAGACCCAATCCTTGCCACACAGCACGATACCTGTCATTGGGGTGTGCTTCAGACCCCAAGAACAGAAAGGTGAATGCAGCCATATTCGAAGGATATTATCCCAACCTACAGGAGAGCATCACCAACACTTGGTGAGTTACATCGAAAATGATCACACATTATCAGGGTGTAGCTAACCTCAAAGCGATTGGGCATGCAATGTGGATCCAAGCACAAAAGGATTCCAACAATCAATGGCTACAATTGTGCTACTGCATTAAGGAGGAGGACATAGAGATGGCCATCAAGGATTGGAATGATGAATGGAGGATTCCATACTTGAATCAAGAAATCCTCGCAGACATGGAGATGGAGGTAGGGCAGGAACAGACATCTGCAGAAGAGATGACAGTGCCCAAGAAGCCAAGGACAGGTCAGAATAAGGCACAACAGAAAAAAGGGGGGGTGTCCAAGAAAGGCACCTAGGAGGGGAAGAATAACAACACCCAGGTGCCACAGGTATAGGAGAAACAGACTGAGACAACACAAGGAACCACATCAAGTGATACTCAACAGGAGCAAGGACAAACTAAGAGGCCAATCATACAAACGAGGGGTGCACGCAAGAAAGCTAAGGCCCATAGAACACCACCAAAATATACGATCACAGAGGATGACGCGGACCTTGTGGCCCAAATGGTCCAGAATCGAACAGCGGAGGATTTTTACGATGCTCAGTGCCAAAGGGATATGATTGAGGAGGAGCTAGAAGACATGAGCCAGCTCCTCCAACAGATCAAAGAAACAGAGGGGTCGACAGAGGCATAGAAGCAGTCCCATCAACATCACAGGCATGAGTCGAGGCTAGATCGAGTGAGAAAGACAAGATCCAGACGATCGCACAGTCGAGTTCGACATTTCATGTCACACCCAACATGTTGTGCATGGATGAAATCATGGGGCAGACACCCTTGAAGGATTTGGCCCAAATAAAGTTGGTAATGACATGGATACCAACCAAGTCCTTGTATAAACTGCAAGTCAGCGTCGCGCAGGAGGTCCGGTCGCACACACACACAGACGCAGTGGAATTGTAGAAGACAAAGGACAATCGAGATGGATTGGAATTCGTAATCGAGCAGGTCAAGATTGAAACCAAAGATGAGAAAGACCGCGCGGATAGGATGGACCAAGGATTGGAGATAGCATATGAGAAAATTCCAAAGAGCGTGCAGTCGACAAGGCTCACAGTGACGCAGAAGATTAATCAGATTGTGCAGATAATCGATCAATACAGACATGATATCAAGCACTTCCAGGAACAACTCATACCTACCACTCTGCCATAGGTAAAGGAGCAGATGAAGCTAGAAGCAACAACACAGATAAAGGATATGGAGCAACAAGTCCACGCGGCGGCCGACATGTTCAAGAAGGCAGCACAGCTATGGATGAAGCTTGAAGAGGATCAACAAGTCCAGCAGTGGGACTAGGAAGGAGAAAGGATAAGCGCAACTATCCAAGACCTCAAGTAGAGGAACAAGACATTGTCGATCACGAAGCGCATCAAAGGAGTGCAGGATATGAAGAAACTGCAGGCATAACTCATAGTCGTGCAGACACAGAAGAAGGAGCACCAAGATTAAATGGAACCGCTCCAAGAGCGGGCAGCAGAGGTCATTGTGCAAGCGACACAAAGAAGAACATGGCACAAACTCAGGCAGAGTGCACAGAGATTATCAGCGACGATATTGCAGTGCAGGTATTGGATGCACTCGGGGAGAAGACCGCGCAGGCTCAAACACAAGCAAAGTAACTCACAGAGAAATTCCAGGCTATCACAGGAGATATAGAAGAAGTGCACAAGGTTTAGGTGGCTTGGGACGAGCCACGTGTCAGTGTTGGGGGCATGTTGGATGTAGGTCGGATCAGAAATAAAGGTTATTTTTGGAGGAGAAGGATGCAAGAGGAAAAAGACAGCTAGAAGGAAAAGTAGCACGTGCAAGAGAGGCACGTGAAGCGTGCATGCATGGAAGACCTAATGACGCTAGGGTTAGGGTTTTTGTAATGCATTGTAATGGATAGTGAGCCGACGATATAAATAAGTAATACTTAGGAGAGGAGAGAGGACTGACACGGAGGGAAAAAGAAAGGAAGAGTATTGTAAGAATTTTATAAATCATTAAGATGGTTAGATAAGGAAGGAGTGAGTGACTCAATCCCGAGGGTTAGATCACGGGTTGATGAGCCTGGTGCGATCTAGTCACCCTCACAGGGATCGAGGAGCCTGTGGGAAAGAGGGAGAACTAAGATTCTAACCACGCACAACGTGAGGTATTTCCAAACTATAATAAAAGCTTGAGAGCCAAATCTTTGTGGACGTATCCCAGGAGGGGGTGAACCACGGTAACCATGTGTTATGTGAATGAATGTATGCATAATTATGTCGAATTAGTTGATGAATGTTAGATGAATGAAGTAACTAAGTAGATCTGATATTTTGCATGCATGCATAGAATGAATGTTATAACTAGATGCTAGATGGACTAAATAATTTAACAGTGCACAAGCACAGATCTCGCTCAATCTCAAGTTGCAAACACCTAAGTATTGCAGCCACCCATAGAGCTATCTCGGGTGAGACTACGCAGTACACTCTGTGTGTTGTGTTTCCTTCTGGGTAACCAGAGGGGTCGATAGTATTTAAGGGATTTTGTTGGGAAGCTTCTTAGTTCTGAACCAGGGTCAATCTGTGATGGTCAATGAGAATCAGAATACCCCATAAGGAGTCCTCAAGACCGATAGAAGAAGAGTAGATAAAGGGAAAAAACAACAGCATTTTATTAACTAAATGGTATCATAGAAGGAAATTTTACTATGGCATGGCCCAGCCTGGGGTTGGAAATGCTACAAGGTGATATCATAGAAAAAAGAATAGAGCTAATGAGACTCATCTAGGTGGATGGGTACACTACATGGTATGGTCTCATGTCTCGAAAAAAGCTAATTCCCTGCCACTCTGAATCTACAATTTGAAAATTGCCCAAATCCATTTTGAAATCATAGAAATTTTGGTGATATTCTTCTAGATTCATCCCAACAGTTTACAAATTGACGTTTCAGACCAAAAAATGTGGTCCATCATCAGGAAAAGATATGAAGAAAATCTTATTAATAATAGGATATTTATATGAAAAATTAGGTTTAAGTTATAGTAGAGAGCCGACTCATTATATAATGGAAAACCTAAAATATTTTGGCTCTCTACTATAGCTTAAACCTAATTTTTCATATAATTATCTTGTTACTAATTATATTTTCTTCGTATATTTTCCTGATGATGGACTGCATTTGTTTGGTCCGAAACATCAATTTGTAAATTGTTGCGATGAATCTGAAAGAATATCACCAAAAACTATTGATCGCAGAAGTCTTAGAACTGAAATCATAGAAATTAATTGACCACCAATCTTAATTTGAAATATGGAATCGCCCAACTCTAGCTCAAATTGTTTTATATTTTCACATTCCATATTTATATTAATGTTAATTTAATTTTGTGAGTCGACATTATAATTTTATTTTTTTATCCTACATGTGAGCCAACATTCTAATTTTTTAACCTACAATTGACATGTCATTATTACCCATGTACATGACAACATCTCTCCCATACTAGGCTAGAGAGTGCCTCTCGACACAATCAAAATAAGGGTTCAAATGGGGGATGGTCTTCGAAAGGGAGAGGGAGAAGATGAGGGGACAACATGAGAAATAAAAACATAAGGGTTAGGGATCAAAGAGTTATCTAGATTTGACGCTTCCCCTTAATTAAGGATCGATAATTGATTTTGGACATGAATGGAACACATGTCATTTCTAACCTTTTATTACACCTTGGGCTCATTCTTAGAATATTTCCATTTGATTAAAAAAAATTAGAAACCATCATTGTTGAAAGAAACCTCCTCCTTATCTTTAGAAGGGCATTTTATTTACAAGTGATCATATTCATGACATGTATAACACTAGAATGGAATGCTTTCATGATATAAATCCTACCTAAGCCCCCTCACAACATTCTTGATAATCATTTTTTAAGAATGGGCTTGCTTAATTCTAGCATGATGCAAAACCTCACATAAGAGGCCATGTTTTTTTCTTAATTCAATCAACGAGATCACATCAAATCCATCAACAATCATTTTCAAGCATTAGGGATTCCAAAATTCATAAGGCAACAAGTCCCGCTACAAAGCACAAAGTCCTTGCCTTTGGGGAACTAGTGTCGTTTCTAGAATGCTTGTTTTGCAAAGTTTGGTGGAATTGTAATATGAAACTTATTTTCACAAGAGTCAAAAATAGCCTTCAAACACACTAGCATTGAGCATCTAAAGGCCTATAAGACATCTACTAGAGGGTTGGAAAAATATATCTTTAATATATTGTTTGGTAGATGGGAATAAACTCAGAGTTCTTGATCAATGCAATATAATCCTAAAACAGTCAAATATGGGTATACTCACCAGGTTTGATTAGAAGAGAAAAAAAAATGCATTGGTCCTTCGTTCGAACATAGTATCTTCAAAAGTTTGAGACTGTCTAGCTCATGGTTTTCTCTATAAGATGGGAAGCCATTGTCTAGTTGTTTTGTGGTGAAATCAAATGAGTGTTATCCCATACCTCTGTTGACAATTTCATTACTCATTGTATATGATACTTGATACTTAAAAGAATACTCTGGGAGTTTGATGATAATATGTCCACCAACATAGAGCTACTAGAGTTTCTTTCTTCCTTGCTAATTTTAGAATCCATGAACCTCACACCAAAATTGGAGGAGACGAATTGAGAAAGGAATGGTGTGGAGTAATAACTCCAAATGTCGATAGTGGTAAATTATGATGGGGTGAAGTGTGATAAACCTCTCATACACAACGATACCAATGACTCTTTGTTTATGGGGGTGTGTCCTTCCATGTGTGATAAACCTCTCATACACAATTATACCTAGGATTCTCTGTTTATGGACGTGTTTCCTTCCACGTGTGATAAACCTCTCATCACTACAAGGAAAACACCTTCTAGTGGAGGTGGGTGGGTGGAGGTTTTTGTGTAGGTTTTAACACCGGTGCGCCTAAGTCGACCGTGTGCACTAGTACATCTAAGTCGACAGTGTGCACCAGTGATCCTAAGTCGCATGTGTGCACCGGTGTTCTTACAAAACATAACACCCCATTGCTTAACAAATAGATTGCATCAATAACCACTATTAATATAAAATACTAAAATATTGTCAGTGCTCGCCGATAAAAAAGCTCACCAGTGCTCTCCGATAAAAAAGCGCACTAGTGCTCCCCCAATAAAAGAACGCATGAGTTCTCCCTCGATAACAAAGCACATCGATACTCCAAAACATAACGCCCTAACGCTTAACAAATAAAGCGCATTGATAACTGATATTAATATAAAATACTAAAACATTGTTTTCTATTTTATAAGAAATAAAATGCATCGCAGTGCTCCCCAGTAACAAAGTGCACCAGTGCTCCCTTAATAGAAAAGTACATTGATGCTTCCCCAATAACAATGTGCATCGGTGCTCTCCCCAATAATAAAGTGTGTCGATGCTCCCCCAATAAAAAAGCGCATCGATGCTTCCCCAATAAAAAAATCACATCAGTGCTCCAAAACATAACACCTCAGTGCTTAACAAATAAAGTGCATTGATAATCGTTATTAATATAAAATACTAAAATATTGTTTTCTATTTTATAAGAAATAAAATGCATCGCAGTGCTCCCCAATAAAAAAGTGCACCAGCTGATCCAGGAGGATCCGAGAATGCTCACAGAGGTCTAGGAGGATCTGGAACGTCCATAGAGGTCCAAAATGGTTCAATAATGCTCAAAATTTGACCATTCCAAATTCTCTCAAAAAACAAAATCAATGCGTAGATCTCGTCATTATATTTCCAACGATACAAATGGCATGTCAAACTAAGTACGTATGCAAAATTTATGAGCGGTCAAAGTTCAAGTCGAACCTGGCAAAAGTCAAAGGTGACATGTGTCACCACCGCAAGGGTGACACATGGTACATGATTGTATGACTATACAGTTGTGACATGGCATGAAGGTTGGTATCTCACTGGGTAGATCATACATCTAGGTGGAAAAATTATATGTCAACACATGGCAAGGGATAACCAATAAGAGGTCGCCACATGGTGACCTCCCATTGGCCACTAATGGTCTAGTTATGTAAAACTTATGGAATCAATAAGAGTTGAAAAAACAACCTCCATAAGTCTTAAAAAAGCATCCCCTACCATCATGCCACCATAGTGTTTCTTAACACTATACATCACGATAATTATTTAAGGTTGTATGGTGGTCCGAATGGAGTGTAAAAGGGTCGAGGGATTAATCCCTTGACCCATATTTATTGTTTTTGTTTTGTAATATAACCATGTGACCACATGTAATAATCGTGGGCCATAAATCATGGAGGTTTGAACCAACGTATGTTATAAATAACATATGGTTATAAAAACCATATAACCATACAATAAAACAACGAAATATATGGAGGTCGATGAGGCTTGAACCCTTGACTTACCATATATATACCAATAACTTAACAAATTCTACCATAAGTGCGGGTTGGTTATGAAAGCTTGCCAAATTATATTTAATGCCCAAATGTGGATTCTGAAGGAAGTTAACGGGCGCGCCCTATTTAATGGCATGCAACCTGAGGTGTGTACACATTATTAATTTATGCAAATATTTGTCTTGAAGTACATGCCCAATGGTACATAGACTTTGAGATACACCATAAAGCGTGTCGAGAGGTCCCTTAGCAGAATTTAGAGAAATTTGTATTCATTTTGCATGATTTTTCACAAGGAATTCAATGATGCACTCTGTTTTTGCACGAAGAGCAACATGCAAAAAAGGTAATTGTAAAATGCAAGTATTTGAGCATTAATCGCCATTGGATGTAGCTTGGGTGGTTGGGAGGAATGATTGTTACCCTCCCCACTGAGGTTCAATTCCTTGTGAGTGACATCTTGTGCCCTTAAATGGGTCTATAAGATGCTCTTGTTGTTGATCCCCCAATATTCTAAAAATACTCGGCCTCCCTAGGTTCTTTCACGGATTTCGAGGGGGTTTTCCATGGACGTAACGAGCACCGATATTTGGTGTTGTGAACCACATGAAAAAAAAATGTTTGAGCATTAATAAATAAGGTATCTATTGGAAGTGGACCTGGAGAGGGAGCCCAAATTGGGTGAACTCCATTATCCAACTTGTGTATGTGATTTCATTATTGTTGTTCATTTCATACTCAATTATTTTGCAAGTTATTTATCATTAAAGTGTGTATGGTTAGATAAGTATTTCACATGTAATTTTTCAATCAGTGAAGCGATCATTATTATTTCGAAGATCAAGTAGATGTTTATGTGTATTTTAAAATAATCTACATCTTAGGATTTTTTGGATCAAGTTGGTATCAGAGCAGGTTTGACAAGTGTTTGCAAGTGAATGCTTACAAGAGCCAAACTCAAACTTGGTAAAGGAAAACTTGCAAGTTATAAGTCCGATATTGGGAAAATATTTCAAACACATAAAATGGCTTCTGAAAAAGGAGAAGAAGGAAATAATCCCATGAACCATGAAGAGATCAGGGCTACACTCCAATCATTGAGGGAGATAGTAGAGGATTTGCAACGAATAATTCAAAATATTGTAAGCAAAGAATCTTCAATAAAAGGAGAAGGAGGAGATGAAGGTGGTGGACCTTCAGAGCCCTCTTCACCATCCTCATCATCATCTTCTTTTGAAACAAGTGGACATTCTTCTCATTGAAATAAGTCTTGTAAGAAGTCTAATCATAATATACCATTATTAAAACTAGATGTCAAGTTCGAATTATCGACTTATGATGAAGAATTGAATACCGAGAAATTGGACAACTAGATCAAGAAAATAGAGGTATATTGCAGGGTTTAAAAGATCATGGATGAGGCTATAAAGATACAATTAGTTTCTCTTCGACTAAGTGGCATAGCCTTGATATGGTCGGAGAGTAAGATGCAAGTTGATCTTGTTCAAAAGGGTAAATTAATCTCTTCATGGGATAAGTTTACTAAGGCTATAAGGAAACAATTATATCTACTGGCACATACACAAACAGCAATGATAGAATTGAAACATCTAAGATAGGGTAAAGGCTAAAATATTTAGGAATATACACAAGAATTCAGAAAGAAAGTATTATCATTAAGGATTTCGTTGTATACTCATGAAACTCTTTTGAAGTATATTGGTGGCATGGACTCATATCTTGGTCATAATATTTTAATGTTTATCCCTACTAACATTGATAAGATGTTAATACAAGCTACACATCTAGAGGCTAGTAAGGGTAAGCATGTGAGTGAAGATAAGAATCCATTCAAGTTTGAGAAGAAACTGAAATGTAAATGGAAGAGTAATAAATCAGCCGCAGTGAAGCAAGTTGAGGGAAGACCTACATGTTCCCATTGTAAGAAAAAGGGACATGAGGAATCACAGTGTTGGAAGTTGCATCCAGAATTACGACTGAAGAAATTCAAGGAAAAAGGGAAGCAGAAGATTGTTGCATCAGCTCATCCGAATCTAGGGTCAGATTATAGAGATGAATCTAAGAGCATGGCCACAGAAAGCAAAGGTATATCAACTATCAATTCAAATTATTTGGTTCAGTCCACCAAAATGGAAATTAATATTGATCAAAAGAAAAGAAGTGATCTTTTTCATGTCAAAGTTATAGTCAAGCATACCAAGGTAGATATTATATTTGACAATGGATCTCAAGTTAACCTAATATTTGAAGCAATTGTTAAGAATTTGGGTTTAAACATGACACCTCACAAAAATCCTTATCCATTAGGGTGGGTATGTGAATATGCTAAGTTGCAAGTGACAAAACAGTGTAAAATCAAATTTTCAATTATAGCTAAGTTCTTTGACAAGGTTGAGTTAGATTGTGTGCCTATTAACATTTGTAGCATTGTCTTGGGTAGTCCACATCTATTTGACAGGAAGGCTATATTCTATCACAAAGAGAATAATTATTATATTTTCAAGGATGGGGTTGAATATATTTTCAGATCTCATCATATCAAGACTATTTTTTCTTTAGTGAGCACAAGGAAAATGAAGAGACTCGTGAGCACAAGTAAATATTTTGTTCTCATGATTGTGAAACAAAAAGAAGAAGAGATAACCAATGCTCTATCGGATTGTGATATAGATCATAAACAGGAGATGGTTAACATTATATCTAACTATGATGAGTTGTTTCAAAAATCTACAAGGTTTCCTCCTAAAAGGGAGGTTGAACATGAAATATATTTGCAGCAGGATACTCCTCTTCTGATCATTGGGAATGTACAGGTCATCAGTGATTGAGAATGCAGAAATAAAGAAGCAAGTTCAGGAGTTTCTCGATAAAGGAAGCATTAGGACAAGATCCTCTCTGTGTGGCTCTCCTATTGTATTAGTTCCGAAGAAATATGGCACATGGAGGATGTGTATTGATTTTCAAGCCCTAAACAAGATTATGGTAAAGAATCGTTATCATCTTCCTAGAATTGATGACTTATTAGATTAGTTAAAGAATGTTGTGTATTTCACTAAGTTGGATTTAAGAAGTGGTTACCATTAGATCAGAATTGCAGAAGGTGACATATGGAAAACTACTTTCAAGACCAAGAAAGGATTGTTCGAATGGTTAGTTATGCCATTTGGGTTATGTAACGCACTAGCAACATTTATGAGGGTAATTAATGATGTGTTCAGACCCTACATAGATGATTTTATTATTATCTATTTAGATGATATATTGATCTTTAGCCAAAGATGGAAGATCATTTAAAGCATGTCAAGACAAACTTTGCACTCTTGAAGAAGGAGAAGTTGTATATCAAGTTATCTAAATGTGAATTTGGAACAACTTCTCTGGTATACTTGGGATACATTGTAGGGAGTGGTTAGCTAAAGATAGATCCTGCAAAATTAGAAGTCATTGTAAAATGGCCGAAGCTAACTATTGCCATTGAAGTCAGGAGCTTCTTAGGAGCAGTATATTACTGGAGGAAATTCATTGCTAATTTCTCGTACATAGTAGCACCTTTACATGTGTTAACAAGTGTTAAACAAGTCTTTCAATGGGGAGGTAAGTAGCATAAATCTTTCGAGACATTGAAGGAAAATATAAGCACCGCACCAGTTTTAGCACTGCCAGATTTACAACATCCATTTGAGATTCAAACCAATGCAAGAAGATATTCCATGGGTGAAATATTTATGCAATGAGGTAAACCAATATGTTATCATTCTAATAATTTCACTCAAGTTGTGATTAAATATCCAACATATGATAAGGAATTGTATGCATTGGTACAAAGTGTAAAGAAATGGAAACATTACTTAATGGGAAAGGAAACAATAATTCATATTGATCATTAGCCATTACAGTATTTGTAGTCATGGACCAAGCTACAACAGTCACAACACTTCAGGTGGATGGGTTTTATACAACAATTTCATTTGGTAATCAAGTATAAGAAGGGTATTCATAACAAGATTGCAGATTTGTTGTCAAGAATAGTAATTAATGCATCCACAATACTCAAGTATAATCCTTTAGCACATGAAAGTTATGCAGAACAATATGCTAGGGATGAATATTTTAAAGAGGTGTATGATGCATTAACTCACAAAAATCAGCGGTCAGATTATTATCTGCATGAAATTTTTTTATATCATCTTGGAAAGCTTTGTATACCCAGAGATGAAAGAGTAAATGTAATAAGAGAAGCTCACGCATCTCTCATTTTCAGTCATTTCAGGGTTGATAGAGAGTTGCATAGGCATTGTCATTGGCCTCGAATGAATGAAACGGTTTCCAAGTATATGAAAGGGTGTGTTATGTGTGCCACAAGCAAGCTTAGCAACAGAAATTTGGGTTTATATACACCACTCCCAATACCTTCTCATCCATGGAAAAGTATATCCATGGACTTTGTAGGGGGTTTGATGATGTCCAAGATAGTTCATGCTTATCTATATGTTGTTGTGGATAGATTCAACAAGATGTGTATTTTGATTCCATGCAAAAAATAGGTCACAGCTGACCAGACACCACAGATGTTATTTGTTAATGTTTAGGTTCATTTTGGACTTCCTACATCTATTATATCAAATCGAGACTCTCACTTTTTGGGAAATTTTTGGTCTCATTTATGGGAGTTGATGGACACTAAGTTGAAGAAGAGCACAAATTTCCATCTGTAGACAGAGGTGGTAAACAGAACAGTCATACATCTACTTCGAGGGTACTGCAGCAAGCATCCTAAATTATGGGATGAACAGATACCTTACATACAACATGCCTATAATCATGCCATGCATTCTTCCACTCATAAGACTCCTTTTAAAGTATGTTGTGGGTACTTTCCTAAATCACCTATAGAATTTAATTTTGGAGAAGTAAGTAAAGATGATGGACAGGATGGTACAGGATGGTACAGATAAAGCTAAAAGGTTCATTCAAAATATTCAACATGTACTATATCAAATAGTATAAGAACAATTGGAGAAAGACAAGCCAAGTACAAGGCAAGGCATGACAAACATCGAGTTGATCATCAATTTGAATTTAGTGATCAAGTATGGTTACATATCAGCAAGGATAAAATGAAAGGTGAAGGTAAAAAACTGAGGCCAATTCAATATGGTCCATTCAAGATCTTGGAGAAGATTGGTACTAATGCCTTTCATTTAGATCTACTAGCATACATACACATGTATTCAGTGGTAAATGTTGAGAATTTGAAGCTTTATGAGCCTCCAACGATTATAGATGATAGATGAAAGTATTTAGGTTTCAGCAGTTGATGATTTTGCTCCAAGATATTTGGATGAGCTATAGGAAGATGTTATTCTCGACAGAAGAATCAGGACATCACAGCGGGGTGATGTGGAATATTCTTAATTGGTATCAAACCAAGTAAAGAAAAGTGGATGGAGATCGAAAGGGTGAGGGAGATTTACCCTCACTCAATTATTGAGTAATCAAAGATTTTGATGGTCCAAAAGTCTTCCAATGGGGAGGAATGATCCAGGAGGATCCGGGAATGCTCAGAGAGGTCCAAGAGGATCTGAAACGTCCACAGAAGTCTAGAATGGTTCAATAATTCTATAAATTCAACCATCCCAAATTCTCTCTAAAATGACATGAATGCATACAGCTCTATGTTAAATTTCCAATGGTGCAAATGGCACGTCAAACGGAGTTTGTATGCAAAAGTTATGAGCAGACAAAGTTCAAGTCAAACCAGGAAAAAGTCAAAGGTGACATGTGTCACCACTGCAAGGGTGACACATGGCACATGATGGTTTGATCATATAGTGGTGACATGGCATGACAGGTTGGTAGTTGACTAGGCAGATTGCACATACAGGTGGACGAATTATATGTCGATATGTGGCAAGGGATAGCCAATGAAAGGATGTCATGTGGCAACCTCCCATTAGCCACTAATGGTCTAGTTATGTAAAACTTATGGAATCCACGGGGGTCGAACACGTGACCTCCATAAGTCTTAACAAAGCCCCCCTGCCATCGTGCCACCATAATGTTTCTTAACACTATATATCGTGATAGTTATTAAAGGTTGTATGGTGGTCTGAATGGAGTGTAAAAGGGCAACCCATATTTATTGTTTGTTGTTTTGTAATAAAACCATACAACCACATGTAATAACTATGGGCCATAACTCACGGAAGTTTTTACCAACGTATGTAATAAATAACATATGCTTATAAAAACCATATACCCTAAGCTGGCGAATGGAAATGTCGAAGTAATTCAAGGGAATTAAGAAGGTTTCATATTAATGGTGTTAATTGAGATTATAAAAGCTTTGAGGGATGTTTCATATTAATGTTGTTAATTAAGATTATACACATATTGTAATTAAAATGAATGTATTTGAAGTTGAGTGTTTGGCTCATGCCCCGAGTTGGTTCACTATTTGGGTGATGTTTGGCTCATGCCCCCAAAGTGTCTCAACTTGTATAAAGGAAACATAGAAACATGGAGGTTCACCACTCCATTCATTGATCAAACAAATAGCTTTTGACATTGCAACCTTTTACCTCAACCCTTTCTGCCCACTACATGTCTCTAAATACATATTTTAAGTTTATATGTTTCCTTTATTTTTTATATACTTTATATTTATAAAGTTTATATTGTTCTTCCATATACATAAATATGTTTATATTATTCTTCCATATATATAAATATGTATATATTTGTATTTAAAATATATAAAATTTAAGATATAATATTGATCCAGATTTATGTAGGAACACAACGAAACACAGAAATACACATAAACGCAGAGATGCAGCGGAAATAAGACTTTATTTCATTAATCACAAATGACTGAAATATGCTTACAGACAGAATGGAAATAAACTAGCTAGGGCGCTGGTAGCTTATCTCTGAGAAGAGATGTGGCTG
>ML786531.1:1036135-1055248 GCA_009831015.1 Picea engelmannii | reverse complement strand
TTCGATAGTCCAACCAGTGAGGAGCATGTATTTCTTCCAATACTACCTCCTACCATCCTAGCCAATGAGAGTGGCCAGTTTGCAGATCTCTTTGATGAATTTGGTGTAGAAAGTATAATCCCCCTTGATTTAAACTATGAATGAGGGGCTCGAGTAATATGTGTCTGTTGTTTCTTTCGACAAAAGGATATTTGTCGATGAGGATTCTAGCTTCGTTGCTTACATTCCAGATGAGCCATTTACCAATTAGAGAGAAATATTTTAATGTAGCTTTCCAAACTATTAAACCATTATGTGAGGTTTTTTGTGGCCTGCGAATCTAATCAATAATTTATTATATCTTGAAATATTTCTCCTTTATGACTTGTGGCCATAAACTTGTGTCGTCTATAACTCCCCAAGCATTCTTGGCTGCTAGAGCTTGAGAAAAAAGATGTATATTTTCTAACCACCATCCACCAAGTTTTTTTGGCACCGTAAGGTGTTTCCAAGAAGTCAGCACAAGATATGTTTTGTCCTATGAGCCAAACCACAAAGATTGGTAAGATAATTGAATGGTTTTTCCTAGGATACCTTTTGACACGCGAGCTAAAGAAGTCCAGAGGACCAAGATTGCTTCTAGAAATAATTTTATCAATACTAACCTCTCGGCTCTGGAGAACCATCAATTACACTAGGGGTTTAGTCATTTTTCCACTTTGGAAAGCAACCAAAGTCAATCCCCTTTACAATAGCTATTTTCCTTTAGGTAAAACCCTAGATACTTCATACCTTCTCCAATATCCTTTACCTATAGGTCAAGGACCAACGAGAATTTTTTCTTCTCCTACTCTGACAGACCCCAACAATACAAAGAATACTTCTCCATGTTTACTTGCGTGTTTGTTTCTATATAGAAGGTTAGTAGGATTCTCTTTAAATGCTCAATGTAATATATCTTTCCCTGACAAAATATTGCTATATTGTCAACAAAAAGGAGGTGAGATAATGAGAAATTTGCACGGATATGGATACCTTTTATATGGGTTGTTGTTACTGCATTTTGGACCAGTCTACTAGGCCTCTCGGCCACCAACAAGAAGAGAAGAGGAGAAATTGGGCAGCCTTGTCTGATGTCACATTCATCCTTGAAGAAAGGGGAGGTTGATACATTGAATAGCGAAGCGAAAGACATGGTGTTGAGGTAGTTTAGGATCCAAGTTATAAAGGAGTGAGCAAAACCCAGTTAAATAAGGATCCTGATGTAGATCCAACTAACCTTGTCGAAGCCCTTGGATAGATCCACCTTAAAGTTAACTTATCTTTGTTTTACCAGTGTGGATGGAGTGTAGTCCCTCTCATGCTAATCCAATGACTTGCTATATGTGTCTCCCTTTAAGGAAACCAAATTGTTCAAAGGAGATGTTTTCTGACAAATGATCTTTCAATCTGGAGGCAATAAATTTAGAGATATTTTGTATATGTTGTTGCAGAGGGATATTGGTTTGAAATGATCAAAATATTGTGGTTTTTTCATCTTTGGGATAAGAGCAATTAAATTTGTGTTGAAGGGTGTTAGTCTGTGTCCTAACGTTCTTGAGTATTCCACATTTTTAAAAGATCCTCTCCCAGGAAATCAAAACATCTGGTGTAGAATTCAACAATTAGACAGTCCATCCCTGGGATCTTATCATTTTGAAATATTTGTAATGTCCTCCACAACTCTTCCTCGGTTACTTCTGCAATCAAAATTTCATTTACTTCATGAATAATAAAATTAGGGAAAATGCCTTCAACCTAGAGAAGAGTATCTATGGTAGTTATTGGATCTGCTTTGAATAGATTTTTGAAATGGATAGATATTTCCTTTGTTATTTATGTTGATTAATTGGGTTGGTTGTCATCGATGTCAACCCTTCAAGAAAGTCTGGTAGTGAATTCTGGTAGCACAAAGTTTTGGGTAATGGACCCAAGTTTGTTTGATGTATAATGGTAAGAGTTTTGATATATTTGCAGGAAATACTATTCTATATGGATAGTACATGTCATGTCATTTATGTTGGTATGTGGAACGTCACATAAGTCCTCACAGTTAGAGAGTTATGGCCATGTGAAGATGGAGAACCCTCATGAGTCATCTAGAAGCCCCAAAAGGTCAAAGTAGTCAAAGTTCTTGCAAAGAAGAGATTATTTAAATAATAAAGTAAAGTGACAAAGTCAAAGAGGATTATTTAAATAATAAAGTGAAGTGACAAAGTCAAAGAGGATTATTTAAATAATAAAGTAAATGGAGAACTTTCTAATTAAGGAAAGTGGTTATAAGAAGGTTAACCCTAAAATGAGGAAAATGGGTTAAGTGGTCAAGTGGCTATTGGATACATGTACAAGTGGAAAATTGGGCAAAGTTGGACATAGGTGACTATGTGGACAAAGTGGCTATGTAGGCAAAGTGACCTAGAAGATGCTTCTAAGGAAGCTACTTGGAGAGTATAAATAAGAGGCAAGGCTCTCTCATTTTGATCACACTAGAGCATATTGAATATCTACAGGTGACTGAGGTAACCAAAGGATATCTAAGCCAAATTTCAGAGGGAAGGTGAAGTAAGGAAGGCCGAAATTCAAGGGAGGATAAATTATTTTGATGATGTTTTCTAAGGTATGTTATTTACAAGTCATCTCACTATTTTCACAATAAAAAAATTTCTAGAATGATTCAGACCATGAAAATGGGAGGCCATTGAGGAAATATATCCAAGTAGTTTTGGTATGAATTTCAGCTTGTGGGTCATTGCATTTTTGGAGTTACACTCCGTGGAAAATAGGGTTTATGGCTAGTCCTGAAACTAGTCTAAAACAGGTGTTTCAAGTAAAAACATCATAACTTCTTCATAACAAATCCAAATCCAGTAAGACCAAATGTGTTGGTTAGAGTATAGACAGTAGTATTCTATGTACAATTTTCATATCCATACAACAAATATTACGTGTGGGGCACACTCTACAAGTTCGCTTTCTAGAATAAGCCAGAATTCAACAAGGTATGCCATTTTTGTTATAACTCATTTTCTGAGAGGTTTCAAGTAGTGACATCTGGAGGAATTGCATAAAACACACTGAAGAACATTGTGTACTATTTTCAGATCTTTATTCATTACAGGTACATAGTTATGATTATTTCAAGTTAGGGTTGTTGACTAATCCAAAACTAGTCATGTGAGACTAAAGTAAAGTTTGATGAAAATGCTAGTCTCTTGTTGTTAAAGTTAAGGAAGGTTTACAGGTTGAGGTACAGGTTGGTGCATGGTTGATGCACTTTTTTATGGTATAGGTTTATTACAGGTTGAGGTACAGGTTGATGCATGGTTGATGCATGGTTCGGGTTATTGGTACAGGTTCTTTGGTGCAGGTTGATTGGTATAGGTTTACAGTGGTATATCTCACAATGATAGTGTGATAGTGGTTCCATCATTCTACTTATACATCAGGGCGGTTGGATGGGGCAATGACAGGTGGTTGTAGCCACCTTCCGGTTGTATCCGGAGAACATAGGGGGTTGTATCCTCCTTCTGGTTGTAGCCAAAGAATTGGGGAGTTGGAGCTTCCCTCGGGTTGTAGCCTGAGAAACTAGGGAGTTGGAGCCTCCTTCCAGTTACAGTTGGAAAACAAAGGAATTTGGTGCTTCGAATGAATTTAATTCTTCAAGACATATAAGAAAAAGCATTATGTGGTTTTCTCCCGCTTTGGGTTTCCACGTAAAAACACTGGTGTATTGTGTATGTGTATGATTTTTCATTTGTTCATTGTTTATTTACTCTACAAATATTGGATGATAATGCTACATTGATATAACACTTGCATTATATGGTTAAAAAGGATTATATTGCTCTATTATTGATTCACCCCCCTCTCAGTAATCCAACAATTGGTATCAGAGCAGGTTCCTTCAGAAATCAGTTTAACCACTGAAAGGTAGATCATGGAGAGAAAAAACATGTATAAAAATGGAATACCACAGTTTGATGGACAGAAGTATGTATTTTGGAGCATAAGGATGAAGACATATATACAAGCACAGGGATTTGAAATTTGGCAATCAATTATAAATGGATACACAGCACCAGCAGTTCCGTCGACAAATGACAAAGCAATGAAACTCGGTCAGAATAATTCCAAAGCCACAAATGCACTTCTGAATGGTCTTGGAGAATCAGTATTCACCAAAGTTTCACATTGTAAATCCACTAAAGATATTTGGGACAAACTTTGAAATATTTATGAAGGAGATTCAAAATTCAAAGCAGAAAAGCTTCAAACTTAGAGAGGTCAGTTCGAACAACTAAAGATGAAGGAAGATGAGAACATTGCATCTTACTTTTTACTAGTCGATGAAACAGTAAATGCAATCTTGGGATTGGGAGAAGAAATCAAAGAATCTGTAATTGTTCAAAAGGTACTAAGATCTCTACCTATGAGATTTGACCCTAATATATCAGCACTAGAAGAAAGAGCAGATCTAAACTCAATAAGCATAGACGAACTACATGGAATCTTCACAACATATGAAATGAGAACTGAACAGGAAAATCTAGAAATAAAAGAAGCAGACTTCAAAGCATCCAAAAGATCAAAGAAAAAGGGAAAGAAAAAAGAAAAAGAACATAGTAGCAGCAGTGACGTCTCAGAAGATGATGAAGAAGTGGCCAACTTTGTCAGAAGATTGAACATGAGAACCAACGGCAGGTATAGAGGTAACCTTCCTTTGATTTGTTTTAATTGTGATGGTATTGGTCATTTTGCTAACAAATGTCCTCATAAGAAAAAGAGAAATGATGAAGGTTACTCAAAAATCAAACAAACATATAAAGGCAAAAGAACCACAAAGAAAGTTTTCAAGAAAGCTTATGCACCAAAGAATACATCTCATCATCAGATGAAGATGAAGTCAGTGACAGTGAGACAAAAAGAGTTATATTTATTGTAGTAGAAGACTCTGATAAAGAAGACTCCGAAAAAAATTTGAATAGGCCGAAGAAGAATATGAAGAGGCCAAAGAAGATTATGAAGAGGCAGAAGTTGACTACTGAGAATAATTGTTGTGTTCCATAGAAGTTATCAGAAGAGAAAAGAAGAAAAACAAGAAACTACAAGCAGAACTAGACAAGAAAGAAGACACTCAGGAACTAGAACAAATGATCACAAATTTGAAGGTTCAAATTGAAGAAGATAAAAGAATTGAAGAAGCACTCAAAGAACATCTAGAAGGAAGAGGCTGGATCATTGGAAATTTGGAAGAGGAAATTGTCACATCAAGAAAGGATCTTCAAAAGAAAAATATGCAGAACAACTCAAAAGTTTTGAATGACATTATCAGCAATCAAAAACCTCATCATGACAAGTCCGAAATCGGATACAATCAGATAGAAAAGGGATCAAGCTCCAAACCAATAGAATAAGAAACATATCCAAAAAGCTATGCAGAAACAATCAAAGGGGATAGGAAGGTCTACAAAGAAAATTACAGGGACACTCCTTCACCGAGAAGATTCATATTTCATAATCAACGACCGATAGAAACAGATAGGCCTCAGAAAAAATAAGGATTCATAAGAGTACCTCCTTTCAGAAGATCTTCAACTCCCAGGTATTAAACTATAATTTTTGGTTTATGTTATGCATGTCATAATTTTCGACATAAAGATATGAATTGCAGAGCTAACAACGGGAACATAAACAACTTTGAAAGTCATACACAAAAGGGTTATCCAAGAAGGCCTAGTGAAAAACAGAGAAGAAGTTACAACAGGTTTGAATCTTTGAGCACTGAAGTGGAATGCTACAAATGTAACAACTTTGGACACATGGCCAAATATTGCAAAATGGCAGTCCCTCTTAGAGAACCACAGTAGAACAACAACAATCACAGACAGGAACCTCAGAAAAGGACATGGATAAGAAAGCAGAATCAGTATAGCAATGAAGAATGCACACTCGCTCTACAAGCTAGGCATAAGAAACGTGGTTGGTATGTTGACAGTGGTTGTTCAAAACACATGACAGGTGATAGAGACAAGTTTCTTACATTAAGAAATGAAAGAGATGGATTAGTCTCCTTCGGAAATGATGATTTAGCTAAAATCATTGGAAAATGCACAGTCGGAATTGGGAACAAGAATACCAAGGCAAAAAATGTTCTACTAGTAGAAGATATGAAACATAATCTTCTAAGTGTGATTCAAATGTGTGACCAAGGTCATAAAGTTACTTTCGATTCACAAAAGTGTGAGATAAGAAAAGAAGGTTCAAGAAAATTGATTGCAACAGTTGCGAGAACTTCAAGCAACATATATGTATTAAGTGAAATTGGAAATGAAAAGTGTTTCCTAGGAAAGGAAGATGAAAGTTGTCTATGGAACAGAAGAATGGGTCACATACATTTTGATAACCTTGTCAAAGTCAACAAAAGGGAAGCAGTTAGAGAAATTCCCCAGATCATGAAACCAACCAACACTTTATGCAAGCATTGTCAACAAGGAAAGAAAACAAAGACCAGGTTTAAATCAAAAGAATATTCAATGACAAGACCACTGGAAATTGTGCATACTAATCTAGTTGGACCAACTACAACAAAGGGTTTAAAAGGTGAGAAATACTTTATGTTATTGGTTGATGATTATACAAGAATGACTGCAGTTTGCTTTCTCAGGAATAAGTCAGAAGCTTTTTAAAACTTCAAGGTCTACAGGGAAATGGTTGAAAATGAAATGGATTCAAAAATCAAATGTTTGAGATCTGATAATGGAGGAGAGTTCACTTCAAAGGAATTTATGGACTACTGCAGTAGGCATGGAATAAAAAGGCAATTCTTCGTTTCTAGGACACCTCAATAGAATGGAGTTGTTGAAAGAAAGAACAGGAAAGTACAGGAAATGGCTCAAACAATGTTAATGGATTCCAAATTGACAGATATATTTTGTACACAGGCAGTGCATACAATTGTTCACATTCAAAACAGAGTAATGCTCATAAACAACACTAACAAAAATCCCTACGAGCTATGGAAAGGAAGACCAACAAATGTGAAGCACTTCATAGTTTTTGGAACCAAATGCTACATCAAAAGAGAAGATGGAAGAATGGGAAAGTTTGACTCTCATGTGGACAAATGAGTACTTGTTGGTTACTCAAGTACAAGGAAAGCATACAAGTGTTACAACCTAAGATTGAACAAAGTTGTGGAAAGCATCAATGTAACAATTGATGAAACAGGTAGAAAAGAATTAAAGGAAGAAGAAAATGAATCAATGGAACAGCTTTATGAAGAAGAAGTAGAAGGGAAAGATGAAGAGGATCTGACATAAGCATAAGATCAAGTTCAGCAAGTGCCTCCAAAGACACCTAGCAGACGAGTACAAAAGAATCATCCTTCAGATTAGATTATCGGAAACAAAGATGTGGGAGTTGAGACTAGAAGAAGAATCCATTCACCAGAACAAACGCACCTAGCACTATCATCTACGATTGAACCAACTTGTTTTGAAGAGGCCAACAAGGATGAATTTTGGAATAAGGCCATGGATGAAGAATTGGATCAAATAGAGAAAAATGACACTTGGGAATTGGTTCCAATACCAAAGGATAAGAATGTGATCGGCACAAAGTGGGTATACAGGAATAAATTGAATGAAGATGGACAGGTTACAAGGAACAAATCTAGATTGGTATGTAAAGGATATCCACAGGTTGAAGGAATCGATTTTGAAGAGACATTTTTCCTAGTTGCCAGAATGGAAACAATCTGATTGCTTTTAGCTTATGCATGCTCCAAAAATATTAAAGTGTATCAGATGGACGTAAAATCATCTTTTATGAATGGGGAACTTGAAGAAGAAGTTTACATTGAACAACCAGAAGGATTCCAGTTGTCATAGAACGCAGATTATGTGTGTAAATTAAATAAGGCTTTGTATGGTCAAAAACATACTCCTAAAGCATGGTACTCTAGACTGGATAAATATCTACAGTAGGAAGGGTTCAGAAAAGGAAGTGCAGACAGCAACCTCTACATCAAAGTAACTCAAGATAGTATTTTATTAATTGAAGTTTATGTTGATGATATTATTTTTGGAAGTATTGATGACAGGTTAAGAAAGAAATTTGCAAAGGACATGCAGAATTAATTTGAAATGCCATTACTTGGAGAACTATCCTTCTTTCTGGATCTTTAGATACATTAAAGAAACCAAGAAATTTTTATTTCTCAAACCAAGTATATCAGAGAAATGATAAAGAGGTTCAGAATAGAAGATTGCAAACCAATTGAAAGTTGAGAAAATATGATGATTCAAGTCTACAGATCAAAGGCAATACAGGTCAATGATTGATAGCCTACTATATGTGACAGCATCCAGACCAGATGTAATGCCAGCAGTTCGACAGGTGGCATGATTCCAAGCAGCACCAAAGGAATCACATGTATTAGCAGTGAAGAGGATTTCCATATATCTCAAAGGAATAGAAGAGTTTGGATTATGGTATCCAAAAGGAAAGGATCTATCACTTATTGCCTACAGAGATGCAGATTGGGAAGGTTGCATTGATGACTGACGAAGAACCAGTGGAGCAAGATTCTACTTGGGTGAGTGTTTAGTATCATGGCTAAGCAAGAAACAATCATAAATATCTTTATCTACAGCCGAGGCATAGTATATTGCAGCAGCAGCATGTTGTACATAGGTTCTATGGATGAAACAAACTCTGATAGATATACAGGTTGAGTATGATGAGTCCATTCCAATCTATTGTGATAATACAAGCGTCATCAGTATCTCAAAGAACCCAGTGATGCACTCCAAGAAAAATCACATTCCAATCAAATATCACTTTATACGGTACCAGGTTGCAGAAAAGAACATCAGAGTTGAATATGTGGGCACAAGAGAACAAGTGGCAGACATCTTTACAAAACCACTTCCACGGGAAGCCTTTGAGTATCTTCGCCAGAGACTCAGAGTTATTTCTACTCCAAAATGAATGCTTTTGAATGATTATCTTATATGTCTTAGATGTACATAAGGAAGCACCATAAAGAGGAAAATTCAGGTTGGGAGATCAGACGAGTCAGTTAAGGGGAGCAGCCCTGAATGGAAAGATACCTTTGCCATTGATGACAAAGGGGGAGAGATTTATCAGATGCAGAGGACAGAGGCATGGTTCCAGGAGGAGCATGAGTGATATGATTTCAGTATTGCATCAGAGTGTTGCCATCAATGCGAAAGGGGGATATTGTTGATTAATTGGGTTGGTTGTCATTGATGTCAACCCTTGAAGAAAGTTTGGTAGAAAATTCTGGTAGCACAAAGGTTTGGGTAATGGACCCAAGTTTGTTTGATGTATAATTGTATTAGTTTTGATATATTTTCAGGTAAGACTATTCTATATGTATAGTACATGTCATTCCATTTATGGTGGTATGTGTAACGTCACATAACTCCTACCAGTTAGAGAGTTGTGGCCATGTGAAGTTGGAGAACCCGCATGAGTCATCTAGAAGCCCCAAAAGGTCAAAGTAGTCAAAGTGCTTGCAAAGAAGAGATTATTTAAATAATAAAGTGAAGTGACAAAGTCAAAGAGGATTATTTAAATAATAAAGTGAAGTGACAATGTAGCGCACCTTTTCGGCTACCAAGGCTTAATTTCTCTTAAAGGAAGACTATAACACCCCTTTGTACAGAGCTCGTATAGGCATTATATAAACCACATGCATTTAAACAATTAAACTCATTTAAGCTCAGAGTAAAACATGTTATTTACTGCTATAATTAACAAGCAATTAGCGTTTCATAATAATTCATATACACAGCGGAAATCATGATAACATAAACAGCATAGTCATGCAAAACATGATTAAGGCATAATCAGATACTTATCTTTTAGCAGTGGTAGATTCCACCAACCAAGTGCAGGCATTCCACGAACCTCCCAGCCTTAGACCGCACTGCTTATCAGCTCAGCAGTGGGTCACCCCCGAGCTGGGACTAAGCTCCACCCCAAGGCAAGGAATCCTAGGCTAGGCTGAGGTTATAGGGAAAACATCACAGAAAAATCTGGAAGGATTCTTCCCAAGATGCCATCTTATGCCCACTACTACTAGACTCTCATTCCCCACATGCATGTTCCGCCCGAGAGTATACACCTTCACAAGCACAGTCCATCGGTGCTAACCTCCCTATCTGGGTCTCAGCAATAGGCCGGATCAGGAAGTCTCAGAGCCCGATGCTGGTGCTGGACATTCTCTGGAAGAAACCACTTCCCAGCAAACTCTCTCACTTGGAAAGAGTTGCTCACAGGCCTGACAACCTGCCTCTTCCAACAACAATCACCTCCCTCACCTGGAGAGAGGTCATACACAGGCTCAATCACAACTTGCACTGGCCAGCAAGCCACGCGCAGTACAGCTCTGCGTGACCACCACAGTCAACCGGGAATACAGACTCGGGCTTCTCACACAAGCTCAGCAATGGCGGCAAGGTCTCACAGTGTTGATTTTCAGAATTGCGTGACAAGCGATTCCTGCAGGGAATTACATAGACTCCTTGGTTCAGAACGGGGAGAGTGAATCACCTTTTCAGAAACGAACACAGTCTTCTCGGCTCTCAGAACAGAGGGTGTACACGGATTTTACAGAACAAACACAGGCTTTTTCCCCATTTCAAAATTGCATGAGGGTCTCTTGCAGAGGTCACACCGTTCACGCTCAAGACAGTCGGGTCAAATGGATGAGAGATCCCCCCACACAGTTCATCTCGGCTATTTTATTTGCATGCATCAGGGTGGACACTTGTCACCCTTGGAACTGCATGCGTTCCATCAGCATGCATCCCCTTTGCACGCTTTCCCCTTGCCAGGACTTAGGATAAAAACATAAAATGCACATGTTCTTGTGGGATAATATTAAAATATTATTCCCAGGCTTAAGCCCCCTAGGCTTAGCCCCCAGGCTCAACACTTTGCCCCTTTCCCACCTTCCATCCCCTAATTCCTTGCCCACTCTATGGATGCTCAGTCCCCCTTCACTCATTCATCGTGGTCGGTCTGCACCTGGCGGTGTTTTCAATTTTATTAAATGTTCTGCGTGATTACATATACAACAGCAGGCTCCTGGCCTTCAACACTTAGGCTCCCTGGCCTAACAAACACATAAGCCTCCAGCTTATAAGAACTCGGCTCACCAGCCTATAAAACATATTTACAATTCCTTTCAGAACATGGTTTACTACGGGGCTCGGCCTTGGGAACACTACAATTCCCCTCCCCTTATTTTTACATTGTCCTCAGTGCAACTTTACATAGCATCTGCAAGATTTTCAAAAATTTTCAAAAAGATGTGGGTAATCTATCCACATAACATCTGCATGCTCCCATGTCGCATCCTCAGGACCGTACCAGATCCACAGGACCTTTACAAGCTCTATAGCTCGATTCCGGAGCTATTTGCTTTTCCTGTCCAATATGCGCACAGGATGCACTTGCAGGATACCTTTTGGTTCCACCTGAATCACATTCCAATCGATAACATGATTAGCATCAAGTACATATTTCTTAAGCAGTGAAACATGAAACACATTATGTACAGTCATAGATGCAGGTAATGCAAGCATGTATGCAACTGGCCCAATCCTTTCCAGGATCTCAAATGGCCCACAAAATCTTGCTGCCAACTTGGTGCAACTTCCCAGCTTCAGGGAACTCCTGTTAGTTTTCACTTTCAGGAAAACATGGTCACCCGCTTTGAACTCTCTATGGGTTCTGTTACTGTCAACGTAACTTTTCTACCTATCCTGGGCAGCTTTTAGATTCTGTTTAATTTTTATGATTTGATCTTCCATCTCTTTGAGTAGCTTAGGCCCAACTACTACTCTATCAGCTGGATTATCCCAGCTCACTGGAGTGTTGCACTTTCTTCCATAAAGTGATTTGAATGGGCTCATCTTCAATGATGCATGATACCCATTATTATAGGCAAATTCTACCAAATGTAGGTAGTCTTCCCACCTTGATGGTTTATCCATCACATACATTCTCAGCATGTCTTCTATTACTCTGTTCACTCTCTCTGTCTGTCCATTAGACTCGGGATGATACGCTGCACTAAAGTTCAAATTCGTTCTAAATCCCTTGAACAGTCATTTCCAGAAATTCGAGGTGAATTTCGGGTCCCTATCAGACACAATTGTCTTAGGAATTCCGTGCAAGCATGCAACTTCTTTTAAAAATATATCAGCAACATCTACTGCCCTATGGGTGGTTTTCAATGGAATAAAATGGACAGCTTTAGTAAGCTTGTCCACCACCACCATGATTGAATCATGTTGCTTGCTTGTCCTAGGTAGTCCGGTGATAAAATCCATCGTTACCACATCCCATTTCCATTCAGGAATAGGTAAAGGTTGCAGCAACCCTGCTAGGTGCCTATACTCAGCCTTAACCTTTTGGCACTCCATACATCTGGCGATGTATTCAGCGATTTCTTTATTCAAACCCGGCCAAAAGTAATGGCTTTTGACTGTTGCCACAGTCTTCTGATATCTAGGATGTCCAGCATAAGTCACGTTATGCATCTCCTTTAGAATTTCCAACTTCAATTCTCGGACATTAGGTACATACACTCTGTTTTTATACAAAAGTAAACTATCAGTTTCCAAGGTGTAACTTTCATTGGTTTGTGGTCTCTCACGCTGTTGTAGCTTTGCTACTAGACCTCTGTACTACAAATCAGTATTTGCAGCTTCCAAAATTCTGTCTTTCATCTCAATCTGGTACATGCTAATGGCTGCAGCATGTAATTCGTGCACTTTTTTGCTGAGTGCATCAGCCACCTTATTTTCTTTCCCTTTGATATGCTTGATATCAAAGTCATATTCTCACAGAAACTCCAGCCATCTGATTTGCCTGGCATTTAAGGTCGGCTGATCAAATAAATATTTCAGATCGTTATGGTCTATTCTCAACTTGAATCTCTGGCCCATGAGGTAATGTCTCCATTTCCTCAAGGCGTGGACGATTGTTGCCAGCTCTAAATCGTGAGTGGCATAATTCTTCTCATGCTCCATCAACTTTCGGGATTCATAACAAACTACAAATCCTTCTTGGCTGAGAACTCCTCCCAGCCCCTCCTTACACGCATCTGTGCACACTACGTAATCCTTATTTGGATCTGCAATATTCAGGATTGGAGCACTAGTTAGTAGTTGCTTCAATCGTTGGAAGCTGCTCTCACATTCTTCAGTCCACTGGAACTTCTTCTCCTTCCTTTGCATGGAAGTGATAGCATGATCTATCCTTGAGAATCCAACTATAAACCTCCTATAGTAGCCTGCCAGACCCATAAAAGATCTAACTTTTGCCACATTCCTTAGCATTGGCCATTCTCGAATGGCCTGTACCTTTTCAGGATCCACAGCGATCCCTTCTTCAGATATAATGTGTCCCAAGTAATGAATCTGCCTTTGGTAAAATGAGCACTTGCTCAGTTTTGCGTACAGCTGGTGTTCTCTCAACACCTGCAGCACCATTCTCAGGTGTTGCTCATGTTCTTCCTCTGTCTTGGAATACACCAAGATATCGTCCAGGAAGACTATGACAAACTTGTCCAAATAATCTCTGAACACTCCATTCAGTAAGCACATGAAAACAGCAGGCGCATTGGACAATCCAAACGGCACCACTATGAACTCATAATGACCATACCTTGTTCTAAAGGCGGTCTTGCTGATGTCCTCATCCTTTATTCTCACTTGGTGATATCCAAATCGGAGATCTATTTTCGAAAATATTTTTGCATCCTTCAACTGATCAAAAAGATCATCAATCCTTGGCAGAGGATACTTGTTCTTGACAGTGACCTTATTCAACTGCCGAAAATCAATGCACAGCCTCAACGTCCCATCTTTCTTCTTCACGAATAGGACCGGGGCTCCCCACGGTGACACACTGGGGTGAATGAAACCTTTCTTTAGTAGCTCTTCGAGCTGCAATTGCAACTCTTTCAGCTCTGGTGTACTCATTCTATAAGGAGCCTTCGAAAGTGGTCGGTTGTTGATCGTACCTTCCACTTCAATCATGTGCGATTGAAATTATGCTTGCTTGTTGTCCAGGGCTGCGTAGATCCTCGGCACTCTACTGCCCATATCCTCCACTATTTTCATCTTTGTTGAACAGTATGTACAGTTTTCGCTTTACCATTTTTATGGGGACAATCTCTGTACTTGTGGTTTCCTTGACAACCCCAACACTGAATGGGCATCTGTCTCTGTCTTTGTGCTCCCTCTTCAGTCATTCTCGTCTCTCTAAGTGATGGTTGTCCCTGAAGACTGTTTCTGAAAAGGGAGGTATGTTTCCCTTCTGCCTTTGTTCTTTCTTAAACCTCTTCCGGTCATCCCAAGCCTTCTGAAAGGTAGGCTTTTCTCTTTGTTGTTCGTATAGGAATTTCTCCCTTCTTATGGTTTCTTCCATGGTCTTAGGATCGTCATATTGAATCTTGTCACCAATGGAAGGTGGCATTCCACTCAGATACCTCTGAATTTTGACAGCCTCATCTTTGATGAATGGAACATACTTCAGTAGTTCCAGAAAACTTCGTTCATACTCATCAATACTCATGCTGCCTAGCTTGAGTTCGAAGAACTCCTTCATCTTTCTGTCATAGTATCTTTTAGTCAGGTATTTCTTCTCGAAATACCTCTTAAATTCCTTCCAAGTGACCTCTTTCTCTCTGATGTGCTGCACCTACACAAACTGATCCCACCACATGGATGTTTTTCCTTTCAGTTGATACATTGCAATTCTTCCTTCTGTATGGGCAAAATAATTCTGCAGTTGGAAGTATTTATTCATGCCAATAAACCATGTCTCAGCATCTTCCTCCTTCTTATGTTCTCCATCGAATGTTGGAGATTTAATTTTGTTCATCTCCCCTTTCAATTCCTCCTTTCCAGATTTTCGATGTTTTCTGGTAGGGGACGAGCTTGAACTATTGTGTGTCTCCCTGTCAGAATGTCTTTGGGAGCGACTGAGATGTTGGCTACCACTCCTCGATCTACTTCTTCTCCCATGGTTTCTGCGACTCTCCGTCGTACTTGAGTCTCTTCCCTTCTCGAGTTTCTTCTCTATTCTTTCCAGGCTCTTCAAAAATTTTAAGTTTAATTCACCCTGTCGATTCCTGACTTTCATGAGCTTTCGGCTATTAGCTTGGCGAGCCTTGGCCTCTCTTTGAAATGCTTCAATGATTTTCATTATGTGTCCTTCCTTATCCTTCTCTTTTCCATGCCCATTGGAGTTCGATCCTTCCACTTCCACATTGACATCCTTTCCTTCCCGTTCATCTTTTGTTTCAGGGGTAATCTGCACCTTTCCCCACTCCATACTCGGCGTTGGTTAACTGGAGTTATGACTCTTCGTTGAACTCTGCACACGCACTATGCAATTCAATTCGAAGTTTGTCAGGCCATCAAAACTTCACAAACAATCCACAACATTTATAAGCCAATATGAACAAGAGAAAAAGACATTTCAATTCAAATAAGTTTGATGAGTTCTCGTTCGGCTCTGCAATTTCAGGACTTCATTTTCCGGGTTTTTCGAAACTTTCATTTTCGGCATTTTGGGACTTTTAGGCCTTTGGGTTTTTAGTACCCTGGGACTTCGGGTTTTTCGGCACCCGGGAATTCATTTTGCAGTGACTCCCAACCTTTATCACTCCTATCCCCGAAATCTGATATACAGTTTCTTATACGTGATCCAACAATCCTCGATGAGCTAGATCTAATGGTCCAGATCCTTTTGGGGTTTTGTGACTAGAAATTAACGATGTAGCAACTCCCACTCTTGTCGCCTTAATTCCTGAATTCTGAAATTTTAGGTGTCCTTGCTCTCGGAACTTAAGTTTTCGATATTTCAGAACTTTCGGGACTTTGGGTTTCGGGGTTTCAGAGTTTCGGTACTTGAGAACTCTCGTTTCACTCTCCTTTCCAACCCCCGACTTCCAAAATTCTGATTTACTTATTCTACGAGTCTACAGCACAGCTGTCGCCCTCTACCATAGTGGTCTGTGGTGTGTTTCGGAGGATCCTCGTCACCTTCGGTGACATCATTAGGGTCCCACCACTCTCGCATGTCTCCTCATTCGCTGGCACGTGGTACATCTCCATGTGTCCACGTGGTACATCTCCATGTGTCATCCATTCATCGGGACTTAGCCACAAGCTAACGTCTCGACATTATGGGTCGGGATTTATCAAGGCGAGAGTCCGAGTTCTTGTCAACGGAACTCCTAAATCCCCGATCCTCGATTTCCTGAAACGGGTAATCTCTCGACACGTGATCTTCTCAAATCAGACAATCCACGACTGCTCCAGGGTTTCCACCATGGAAAGTCCCGATCCCTTGTTACCACTTGATGCAGGTGCGCTCGCAAGCACGTCTGCTCATAGGATCGTTCGATCAATTCATATTTGTGAGCCGAAGCGACTCATTTGATTCTTGCTTGGAATCTCTGTGAAAATCCAATCCACATGTCCTTCCTTCCCTGTCACAGCCTCTACATGCGCCTATGACTTTTCCCCGATTGAAACTTCGGGTGTCGAGGTTTCGTGATCCCCGACGATAAGAGTTCTTGTCCTCATGAACTCTCGATCTCCAATTTGCCGATGCGCCCCTTTTTTCCTTAGCCCCTCCTGGCTATGCCAAGGTCCATGTGACCGCCTCTCATAAGACCGCAGCCTTATATCCTTATCGGGGTTTTCCCTATCGCAATTTCGGCACTCGCGATGTCAAACAACTTGCTTTACCGACTCCCGAACCCCGAGATGTCGTTTCTTTGATACACTCGCACGGTTGACTATTCAACGGTCCCTCACTCCATCGGCGTTTCAGAGTTCGCAATATCGTGAATCCTAATGCATATGTTTCGGAACTTCTCGCTGCGAAAACCCGAAATGGTGTGCCACCTGTCCACCTCTCTTATCCTATGGCCCCACACGGTTCTTTTGCCCGTCGGGATATCGCATTTTGCGATTTCACGATTCCTGTTGTAATGATGTCGAGATTTCCAACACCAAAACCTCAATATGAAATTCCACGCGTAAATCCAACGGCCCTTACGGCTTGGATCTACGGTCCTGCCCCTCCTGAGCTTCGAAACTCGTCAAGTAACTCCTTGACACTTCGAAACAAACCAGGGTCCAAAATTGGTCCTCCAGACCCAATTTCCCTTCTCATTCTCGGTCCAAAGACCACTCCACTGGCCCATCTAGGCTCAGTGTCGAAACCTTGGCTCTGATACCAAACTGTAGCGCACCTTTTCGGCTACCAAGGCTTAATTTCTCTTAAAGGAAGACTATAACACCCCTTTGTATAGAGTTCATACAGGCATTATATAAACCACATGCATTTAAACAATCAAACTCATTTAAGCTCAAAGTAAAACATGTTATTTACTGCTATAATTAATAAGCAATTAGCGTTTCATAATAATTCATATACACAGCGGAAATCATGATAACATAAAGAGCACAGTCATGCAAAACATGATTAAGGCATAATCAGATACTTATCTTTTAGTAGTGGTAGATTCCACCAACCAAGTGCAGGCCTTCCATGAACCTTCCAGCCTTAGACCGCACTGCTCATCAACTCAGTAGTGGGTCACCCCCAAGCTGGGACTAAGCTCCACCCCAAGGCAAGGAATCCTGGGCTAGGCTGAGGTTACAAGGAAAACAGCACAGAAAAATCTGGAAGGATTCTTCCCAAGATGCCATCTTACGCCCACTACTACCAGAATCTCATTCCCCACATGCTTGTTCCGCCTGGGAGTATACACCTTCACAAGCACATTCCATCGGTGCTAACCTCCCTCTCTGGGTCTCGGAAATAGGCCTGATCAGGAAGTCTCAGAGCCCAAAGCTGGTGCTGGACACTCTCTGGAAGAAACCACTTCCCAGCAAACTCTCTCACCTGGAAAGAGTTGCTCACAGGCCTGACAACCTGCCTCTTCCAACAACAGTCACCTCCCTCACCTGGAGAGAGGTCATACACAGGCTCAATCACAACTTGCACTGGCCAGCAAGCCACGCGCAGTAGAGCTCTGCATGACCACCACAGTCAACCGGGAATACAGACTCGGGCTTCTCACACAAGCTCAGCAATGGTGGCAAGGTCTCACGGTGTTGATTTTCAGAATTGCGTGACAAGTGATTCCCGCAGGGAATTACACAGACTCCTTGGTTCAGAATGGGGAGAGTGAACCGGCTTTTCAGAAACGAACATATTCTTCTCGGCTCTTAGAACAGAGGGTGTACACGGATTTTACAGAACAAACACAGGCTTTTTCCCCGTTTCAGAATTGCATGAGGGTCTCTTGCAGAGGTCACACCATTCATGCTCAGGACAGTCGGGTCAAATGGATGAGAGAGCCCCCCACACGGTTCATCTCGGCTATTTTATTTGCATGCATCAGGGTGGACACTTGTCACCCTTGGAATTGCATGTGTTCCATCAGCATGCATCCCCTTTGCACGCTTTCCCCTTGCCAATACTTAGGATAAAAACATAAAATGCACATGTTCTTTTGGGATAATATTAAAATATTATTCCCAGGCTTAAGTCCCCTAGGCTTAGCCCCCAGGATCAACACTTTTCCCCTTTCCCACCTTCCAGCCCCTAATTCCTTTCCCACTCTGTGGATGCTCAGTCCCCCTTCACTCATTCATCGTGGTCGGTCTGCACCTGGCGGTGTTTTCAATTTTATTAAATGTTCTGCATGATTACATATACAACAGCAGGCTCCTGGCCTTCAACACTTAGGCTCCCTGGCCTAACAAACACATAAGCCTCCAACTTATAAGAACTCGTCTCACCAGCCTATAAAACATATTTACAATTCCTTTCAGAACATGGTTTACTATGGGGCTCGGCCTTGGGAACACTACAGACAAAGTCAAAGATGATTATTTAAATAATAAAGTGAAGTGACAAAGTCAAAGAGGATTATTTAAATAATAAAGTAAATGGAGAACTTTCTAATTATGGAAAGTGGTTATAAGAAGGTTAACCCTAAAATGAGGAAAATGGGTTAAGTGG
>ML786531.1:1001613-1027462 GCA_009831015.1 Picea engelmannii | reverse complement strand
TGTTCAATGTGTTCAATGTTGAGTAAAAGTTATCAAATAAGTGAAGTGTTCAATGGGGAGGCTAGCATATGTGAGAAACAATGCAAATAATTGAAATGTTCAATGGGGACATTAGCATATGCACAAAGCAATGTGAAGTATTTCGAGGCTAGGATGAGCAAGAACCAATGCAAAGTATCGACACATTAGGATTGTGGGAAGTAAAGTGGGTAGAGTTGTTGGCATAATATATAAGATAGCCTTGATGTTACATTGAATGTCGGTCCAACAAACATTAAGACAAAAGTATTTTAACTTTTTATACATCTCAATGCTTGTACATATATACATATATTAAAAAATAAGTATATAAAGTGAACAAAATGCTTCTATGCATATGCTCAACTTAAAAGACATTTCCAAATATATATATCTTTGGTACACATTCTAACAAACAATGTAATTTGCATGATAACAAACTAATTTATGGTAGGTTCAAGTTGTGCAAGGTGTTTTGCTATGATAATATCTACAGACTATGCACTCCGCTCTGCATAGATATATCATTTCCACTTCATCACTCTGCATTAGTAAATAAGTGAAATGTTGAACAAGGAGGCTAGCATATGTGGGAAGCAATGTAAAGCTTTCACAGTGAAAACATTTTGCATAAACTTTGTAAAAATAAGCAAAAAGGTGAAATATCAATGTGGAATAAAACTTAATAAATTAATAAGTGAAGTGTTGAATGCGGAGGTTAGCATATGCAAGAAGCAATGTAAATAAGTGAAATTTTCAATGGGGAGGTTAGCATATGCGGGAAACAATGTAAAGTGTTTGGAGATTAGGATTGCCAAGAACCAATGCAAAGTATCTGCACGTTAGAATTGTGGAAAGAAAGGGATATCCCTTGCACATCTGCATAGGCATATCCCCCGCATAGCCAAGACTTAGTCTAAGTTGTATCCTTGCAAAAATAATTGATATCACTAATCCACTCCTTCACTTTTAATAGTTCACAAAATTATTGTATGCATATGCTTAGCTAAAAAACTATTGTTAAACATATATATCTACCACAGATATTTTTTGGGTACAGAGATATCGTCCCCATGGATATATTTTTCGCACATCCGCACAAGCATATCATCTGCACATGCAAGCCTTAGTCTAATTTGAACCCTTGTGTGGATAATTCATAATAGTCACCCTCTCGCACTCCCACACTTTGCAACTATGCACTTCTAATACTTCCATCGCATAGATTATGACCTGCAATGAAATTTGCTTCATAACCGACAAATTTAGGGCAATTTCATTTTTAAACATTTTGAATTCTTTGCAGCAAAAACATTTTTCATAAAACTTTGTAAAAAATAGGAAAAAAGGATAAATTGTTCAATGTCAAAGAAAACTTAGTAAATAAGTGAAGTGTTCAACATATATATTTTTGGCAGAGATATATCTTCAGCACACACATATCATCTGCACAGCTATATCTTCTGGACATCTGCATAGGCATATGCGCCACACATCCAACATAATCTAATTTGAACCCTTGTGTCGAAGATTCATATCGCCCATCCTCTCGCATTCTCGCTCTTTGCAACTCCATACTTACAATAGTTCCATAGCACGGATTCTGACCAACGATGTAATTTACATGATAACTGATTGATTTATGGTAATCCCATTTTCTAAGTTTCCAATACTCACTCTCGATACTTGTATTTATTTTAAGTGACAATGTTTATTATAAAAAAAATAGGTATATAAAGTGAACAAAATGTTTTTATGCATATCTTTAACTTAAAAAATAATGTGGAGTTGAATTTATTTCAAGTAACAATGTTTTTTATAAAAAAACAACTAAAAACATATGGCATAGAACTTAGTAAAAGGAAGTATTTGGAGGTAAAGATGTAGAGGAAACAATGTAACATGTATCGAAATGGAGTTGTGGAGGGAACAATGTAAAATGTGCAAATGTTGCGATGTGTGGGAAATAATGTAAAGTGTGTGCAACTTAGGTTTTTAGGAAAGAAAATAGGGTAGACTTCTCTAGACAGCAGAGGTTCCTTCTGCACAACATTGAAATTGATAATAGGATATCATAAACTGGTTATCAGTACACATGTTTCTTTAACCAAAGCTGAGAGAAGAACATATGCAGACAACTTAAGAGATGGGCAGTACAAAAGCATAAAAATTCTGAAACTTCGAACTTAAAACAATTAAATCCATAACCATAAATTTTGATCATGCTCAGAATTTAAAAAAAAAAAAACTTGACAATGGAGCAGCTTGGTTAAGTAAACATAGACAAGGAAAGAAAGGACTTGGCACTATGTTATTTAGTTTTTACAATATGATACAAAGTTTGCTAATCATAGAATAGATGTCAAAATATCATTTCACGGAATGAAAGTCAATGGCTATGTATACACAAAACAAGATATTTCATTGAAAAATGATAAACACTTTGAACTTAAAATGATCAAATCCATAACCATAAATTATAATCATGTTCAGAATTAAAACAATACCTAACAATGGAGCATGTTGGTTAAGTTAACACACACAAGGAAAGAAAGGTTATAGAAAGGACCAGGCACTATTTTATTGAGTTTTTACAATATGATACCAAATTTACTAATCATAGCATAGAGGTCAAAACATCATATGGGCGAATGAAAGTCAATGTCTATATATGCATAGAACATGATATTTCATTAAAAAATGATAGAGAGTGAACACAGGCTTGAAAATTCTGTCTAAAAATTAAAAGTCTAGAAAATCAACAGCTATGTATGCCAAAACAAAACCTTGGCAAGGTCAAAAAAAAATTGTATTTTCAATAATCTCTATAAATTCCAAAATAGTTCTTCGGCAAGCTCAAAAAATATACAATTGTGTTTTAAATAAGGTCTATAAAAAGTGAAATCATTCGTCCAAACAGACTGGTATTGGGGCTCCCGTGGACCATAAAATAGAAGGAAGACCTGGAACAAAGAAAGAAAGATAGTTAGAAATGGGTGTTAGGTTTTGAAAAAACATAGAACAAGCAATTTTGGGGCATTACCAAGTGACGAAAGAACAGAAGAGCAAAAGAAGATGCAATGTTTTCTTGAATACTTTATAAGAAGGAAGTGTTATGTTGTTATGGTTTGTTTGTTGTAGTTATGCATCTGGATTTATAGGAGTTGTTTCTTTCGACTATTGTTGAATTATCTCTAGTGCATATTTTGGGTTGACAGTCTATTCCAAGGTGTTCTTGACCCAGTCATCAATATAGTCTTTGATTGGCCCAATGGTTATTTCTTGCTTAGCTCAGAGAGTGAAAATCTCCTCCTCCACTTCTTTGCATTCGAGTTGGACTTGGTCGATGACTGAGAAGTCGTCTTCATTTTCATTAACAAATATAACAAGCCATTGTTTCAGTTCCTCATCAGCAAATTATCTGAGACTGTTGAAGTCATTAGCCAATGAGTTTTTCATTGAGGCTGACTCACTATCAAGCTCTTCTTCAGTGATCATGGTTGAATTCCTGAAAAATTGAGGACTTACATTTCCTTAATAGTAGCAAGTGCTTTTAAAGTAGCAACTCCTCTTCTTCCATTGATCTTTTCGCAAGTATCCATTGCATCTTCCAGCACATTTATGTGTGCTTCCCAACCTACCTTTATTTGATTTATTCTTTTGTTTTAGGGAATCCCTTTCTGGTTTCTTTGATAGTCAGTGATAATAGTGACTCGTGCAACAAAATTATTTACCTTATTTTGATAATAAGCTTGATCATGCTCCAAATCTCTTCCCAAATATTCAGTAAAATTTGTAATCATTTTTTAAAGATTACGTAGACTAGTACTGACCTCCCATGCATGTATGATTATGTCCAGTCTTTTGTTAATGTTTTCAGCAACGTGGCCTCTGAGTCCATTCAATAATTGAATCACTTTTCCGATTAGATTTGAGGTTCTCAGAGTACTTGGAAGAGTCTGCTCTACCGACAGTGAGGCCAATGGATTTGCAAAGAGTGGCTTGGTAGTTAGTGCCTCCTCAAGGTCGCTTTTTCTCTTCTTCAGTCTAATGGTCTCTAACTCCTAGTCGAAAATCGAATCAAAAAGTGCATCTCTTATGGAACAATGTAGTTTCATGAGGGCAGATGGTCGAATTCCTAATACATCCATGACATCACTTAATCTGTGAACCACCTTTTTGTTTTTTAGACGGACGCTATCCATGTTTAGTTTCCTTCTATACTTGTTGTATTGAGTATTGTGCAAGCGTCAAGAAGTGATGCTCAAACAAAATCGGTTCTTCTCTTATGAGATCATGTGTAATCTGTTGGATTTATGAAATTCTTTGGGCTACCCATTCGGGTAGCTCTGTATTGTCGATCTGCATATCATCAACATCTCCTGGACTTCCTAGGCTTTCTGAATCTTGGGAATTGTCTATGTTTGGGATTCGTTTCTTTTTTTGTTGTGAGACTGCATGTGCACGTTCAAGATTGACATGACGTGGTTTCTCTCTGCCACTACCTCCAGAACGTGCATCATTACTCTCTTCTCAATTCAGATTATGTTGTTGTGTTCTTTGTCCAGAGGATAAGCTCTTACGTTCCTGGGGATTGGAGGAAGACTGGACACTGGTACTAATTTTCCCCCTTTGTATTATTTTTCTTTTTTTTTTGTATTTGAGCTTATTTCTATCGTAAATTCCTCGTTGCATCCACTGATGTCCTTTTTTGCACAGGGATTGTCACTAGTTTCCTCGTCAAATATAGTGAACAGATTATTGTATCTTATGGATTTTTAAGTATTGTGAAAACGGACCCTAGGGGTCAAAACCATTTAGAGGTTGTGATTCTTTTAGATCAAATGCACTAAGTATTTATGAGACTTCTTTCAGATGGGACAGATTTCTTACCATTGTGTCACCAACTCGAAAAGATAATATAATGAACTATATTTTTGTTTTCTTGTTAAATGTAATGCACCAAGTTCTACAGTGCCGGCAAACTTTCGCGACAAAATATCTATCACAAATAAACATACAGAGTAGAATGGGATTCACTTGGAAACCATACAACTATATACATGTATGGTTTTCATCTTGAATGCAAATTCCCTTTCCATTCAGAAATTCCTAAGCCTCCTGAGTTATTCTCATGGCCACTCTGCCCCAACCAACATGTGTCTAAATTGTCTAAGAAAATTATCTTAAACGATGAAAAAATCTAATTGTGCTTTAAATTCAGATAGCACGGGGTGCTAGAATTGGACTGGTTGTTTCTGTATATTTACATTCACTTTAAAAGGGAGACTATCAAATACATTGTAATAGATAATTGTGAACACCATATATGCGGCCATTCAAAAACTTTGAGTGCTTAAGTGATTGCTCAACTAGAAACAAAGTTCATTTAATATCACATGTGCCCATTCAAATGTGGCATCCCTCGGGAAGGTAAAGCACAGTGCATACAATGTTGACCTAGGTATGTGTGAAGTCGATTGTCGCCTAGCTACGCACGCTAATAACCATGAAAAAATTTGGTATGGCTCTTGTAGCAAAGTTGTGTCAATTGTTGAAAGATCGGTCGGCATGTTTGTAGGTGGTAGTAGAAATTCTCTCAATATATTGGCATCGCTTTCCTGAGATGCTAGGAACGCATCTACTTCTATAACCTTGAGAGGTTTATTTGCAGTAGGAAGACATAGAATTTTGTTGAACACCTTGGGAGTAAGCACCACTGGATTCTTTCCTTTTGTTGTGACTTTAATCATTCTTTTCCTAGAATCGAACCTTCGAGCACACCAAGATACAAGTTCCTTGCAATCGAGAATGTCAATTACACAACCAGCATTGACAAACCTTTTGGTCCATAGTTTGTTTGTTTGCTTTTCTTTAGCACTCTTGTTCAAGAACCACTTGTAGGGGGTTGACGAATAGAAATTCTTGTTCTCTTTGGCTAGTGAATAGATAGTATCATCGCAAAATGATTGGGTTCTTCTTCTATTCACCATATGATTTTTTTTAAATCAACCTAGCATAGGTGAAGATTAGAAATAATAGATTACCGAGGTCCATTTTCTTTAAGGCTAACTACATGACGCATATTTACTAGGATTTCATTTCCACACATATGAACTTTCGTTGGAAGACGTGCAATCATAATTATAAACCATTAAGTATCTCATAGAACAGTAGGAAATTTATTTTTCATTATTCATGATCGTCGCCCTTTCTTCGTAAGTCAGAGCAAATCAACTTTTCATAAAAGCTTCAGTTTTAGTGCAAATTACAAGGGTTGTCAAAATCGGTGTTGCAAAAGTATTGGATGTGCAGATGACTTGAATTGTGGAACATATGTGTGTGTCATATGTGGAGATAAGATAGTAGCAAAAGAATCGGTGCAAGGTGGAAAATCACTAGGTAAAGAGGCCTTTGATGAGGAGTTTTTTGGGATGTGGTTACATCTTGAGTTAGTACATGGTGTGCATGGCGGATGTTTACAGCTTCAATACTAATCATCAATTTACAGTCCTTGTCACCTGAAAATTTCTACGAAGTTAATGTCTGTGTCATATTCTTTAAGTTTAGCAAGAAAGTTTGTTCATTGACCTTCTATAGATTGTATCTGTTATACATATGTTTCTTTAAATGCACTTTGATATACATGAATGTTACGAATAGTACATTATGAAGGTCCAATTGCTTTAAAGGCCAAGTGTGTAGGGAATATTTACTAAAACGTCTTTTTCACACCTGACTTAGTTACGGGTATGGGAAATGATTAATAGAAGGCATTGGACAGCTCATAGATATCAGTGACATTCACTTCACACAGTTTATAAATAACCTTCATTTTTTCACAAATCTGAGCAAATCTATGAGCCATAAATGACTTGGTTATCGTGAAAATTAGGTTGATTTTCAAAATCCCCAGTGTCAAACTCTTTTAAATGCGAAAGTGCAGAATCTTAGGATTGGGTGAGACACTCTTTCCTCCTAACTGCCATGCTTCTACAAATGCTATATAAAATTCTTTTGGGAATGGACTGTGTTTCAGAAATTTCGTTATCAAAAAGCATTTTTAATGTAGTGATTATTGATTATTTGTATAGTGTTTTGCGTTAGTTGTATACGCAGTGCTCGGCTAGCCATGTGATATTCACAGTTTCAATACTAGTTATCGATCTACAGTGTTCATCATTTAACAGTATGTACAAAGTAGATGTCCATGTCATATTGTTGAAATTTGGCAAGGGATTTTTCCTATGGACGTTCTCCAAATCGTCCCTGAAGAAATATTGTTGTTGGAATATGTGGTACATAAGCTATGTAGACAGAACTGGTGATTTATTTTCTTATCTGCTATACTTGTGCTTTTTTCAATGGACTTTGTTATAGGTGAAACCTATGAATAGTACATTACGAAAGTTGAATTGCTTTATGTCAAACTGCATCAGGCCTATTTACTAAAATTTCCTTTCCACGCCTGAATTAGATATGGAATATGGGGAATGAAAAATAGAAACGGTTAACCAGGAAATAAGAAATCCCAACATTCACTTGGCACTACTCCTGAATAACCTTCATTTCGTGGAAAATCCAAGGAAATCAACTTGCAATAAATCACTCCCTTATCATGCAAATTAGGTGTGTTACAAGAAAGACGTGCACGAAATGATTACAAATGCAAAGTGTCAATGTGAGGGATGGCCACTGGTATAAATAGTCCCCACAAGGCCTGAAAATAGAATTAGAACCAAGTAGTGGTTGTGAAAAGCATAGACTAGTGAAAAGTGTTGATGTGTGGAAGATATATGTTGGCGAAATGCGGAGATATGGTCACAGCAAGGGGCTTTGCACAACATCAAAAATGGCTAAGTAAAAAGGATTTTGACTAAGGAATTCTAAATAGATATTGGGTTGACACGAGATTTGCATTAAAATTTTGTACTGCAGTAACGGGTACATGAGATATGATGACCAAAAAGCTTCCTTTCTTTCGAAAATCTCCAAATTAGATGTGTTTTTACTTGCAATCTGCCACGTTTCACATCGGATTTTAAAATGACCATATCTTTGCAGTGTGCATATTCATATGTTCAACACTAATGTAGTTTGCACAGATGTTTGAAGCACTTACAAGAGTCTGGTCTATTTTCACCTTCTCTATGTAGAATGTGCATATGCAAAACCATGCACTTTTTCATTTCGTACAGCTGTATATTCATCCCTCCCACATTTCGCAGACATGTATCCCTGCAAAGAGGACATTTGTTATATTTTTCAAGAACTATGTGGAGAAATCAAACAAGTCATTGCACTACAATCTCGCACTCCTGCATGCACTCCTAATACTTCGGATAGTTGCAAAATGACATATGTTTGCAATCCACTGAACTCAGTGGAAGTTGCATTTTAATTGATTACGTGTATAAGTACATTTAGGATTCACTGTAATGTGGACCAAGAGAAGTTATTATAGTTGCTAGTTATTTTCATTTATATTTGACTGGTCATTGCATACAAGTTACTAGAGTCATGCATAGCAATATAAATTGTCTATTTTGAAATCCTAGGAGGGACAATGTGCTAACTTTTTTTCTTTGCAATGCCATGAAACAGATAACCTAGAAAAACATTCAACTATGGCAGTTATCTTATTACAAGTTCAATGGTTTACAGTGCATAGAAATAGTAGAGGAAAATAATTGGTTGAAGTCCATGGGAAAAATAATTTAGAAACAGAAATTTTATCTTGAGAAAGAACTGGGGAAAATCATATTGAAGACTTGTATACTTTAGTCAAATTTTCAATCATCGAATTCAACTAGCAAACTTGTGGACAATTTCTTCCATATATAAATTTTAGTCAAAACCTATGCAATTCACTAAGTTTTATGTTTGTTATTTAAATTCCATATGAGTATGGACGTGTGCCAAACAAGTAACATGTCCTTTGCAGTTTTGTGCAGCCAACCATATGCAATATGCTCTGGAATAAGAGACATATCTGACTTAATGCAACAATAAAACATGGTGTTTTTTATTGAAGTTTGATTGCATTTGATTCTATATAGGATAATCAGAACATTATTGTTAGTGTTTATTTATGAGACATTTATCATAGAAACCATATAAAGAAAAATAATATTCAGTCATGCCAACTTGCTTAAATCAATAGAAACTACATTGTTCATTTCATGTCAGGCCATAATCGATAAACAAGTATCAAAATGCCTAAGTTCATTTTTATGCAAAAATTTTATTACATGTTCTATTATTACTTGGACAAGATGCAAATGTAAAAAATGCTATTCAAACAAGCAGGGCAATATACATATGCACATCAATATCTAAAAGCAGAACAGATGTAGTCACGATTTCTTATCCAACGATAGTGCGAAATTATTTCTAATGTCAATTTTTGACATTGTTAGCAGAGATGCATATTGCATTTGCAGACAACATCAAATTTTCTAAAGATATCAAGGTTTATTTACATATTCCATAGCAACGATAATTTTGGAAGCATCAAATAGAAAAACTTGTTCCAATTTCAATCTAGCTCTAGTAACAATATATCAATGTTGTAATGTAACATGACAAATAATATATAAACATCTAGTCCAATGTCCATTAAAATTTTGATATAATTGAATTGCAAAAAATGCAATACAACGACATTGCAATGCTAACAATGACCATTAAACACATTGGACTCAATGCACACATTATTGTTGGTATTCAATAACTATACAGGAAATATGTATATATGATGTATATGTTATTACACATCAGCATTTTCGTCAATATAAAAAATAATAACTAAATTATAGTTATAGTATATGTTCAAATAAATTGAAAAGAAATAGATAGAACTCATTGCACATGCATGATGACATTGTCTTCGTTCAATCTCTATCCCACATGTAGTACGACATTGTATTTGTTTAACGTAAATTTTCCATGTAGTCAAAAATCACGCATCACATAAACAATTTTGGGTTTCTTTTGCAAATATATTTCATATTGGATTTTTGTCAAGCCATGAAGCAGTCCCTACAATATAAGTTCCCTAGCGATGCATTGCACATTATTGTTGTCCATTGTACATATAACAACACTCAAGCAATGTTTATATATAAAAGGACATCTCTGATTAAATCTTACACAGTCAAACATTGCATTTTTTATCAAAGAAGATACGCATGCAGGAGAGTTGCAAATTGCACAGACGGGTTCAAATGGAGTTGAATATGCATTTGTGTTATCATTGTACCTTCGACATGTTTATACAATACAAAGCTTAATAATTTAGGATGTATGTGTGTGTGTGTGTGTGTGTGTTTTAAAAGAGTCTTACACACGAGATTTGTAGATAGAGTTGTCAATCTATACTTACAGCATTTGTCGACCCAGTTAGTTTTTTCAAATCTTTGACTGCTTTTGTTGTGAGTTTTGTTATAAATGTCGATTGTGTTGTGCGGAAAACCTTTTCTTTTGAATCTCTCCTCTTGGTAATAATTTTAAATAGTAAAACGGAAAATTTCCTTGTTTTCAATTATTGTTCCAGTGAAGCGAAGAAATCTCCATATGTCTCAAATAGTTGCAGTTGATACATAAAATATTTTAGTTGTCATATAGCTTCACCTAAGATATATCAACGTATAAACAATAAACAACTAACAATGGAAAAGCATATCGTTGATTTTTCACCCTTTTTGTTTCCATATTTTATATGCAAACTTTACTGCAATCCAACTTTCCTAGCGAGCGTGACAACAACTCCAATAGTGTTGATTGGATACATGTATATATTACTTGCAAATTGCTTGATTGTTGTTTTTGGTGTGATATTGTATTCTTTACAGGTTGGAAACATTATCTCGATGACACTTTATTTAAGTATCAATATAACACAATCGCAATCACCACGGTCATAGCCACTTTTTGGTAGAATTTTGAAATTTGTAATATATATTCTAGCTCTGAGAACAATATTTTGCTCATGTCTTTCAATGAGGTGTGCAAGAATGGTCAATGTAACTTTCACCATGCCATTTGCATTTGTCATGTCAGCATGCAATATTTTGCGTGATCTATTTGCTTTATCCAAATATGTTGTAAATAACCATCATGTCTCAAATGAATACTTCCCCAGTTCTACGAATTTTCAAGTCCTCTATTGAGACAATATTTGAAGTTGCAGACCTGCATCATGGAATAGCAATCGCAGAAAATAAAAAATATGAAAAATAGTTTCAATGTATTTCTTGTCCAACTGCAAAATGTACATTTTTGTATACATACCTTTCCAATTTCTCATGTTGCACATGGATATTTGATTCACCTATGCCTATCACACTTGAGTCTCCAACATTGATTACTTCAATTCCAGGCATACCTATTTCGCTTGAACTGAAGATAGCAATTTGCAAATTGCATAAGCACCTGACGCTATTTGTTTGTCAAGCTATTACAACATGCAAATGGAATATAGCTTATAGAAATTTACCTCTGGCTCTGTTGCTGGGAGGATGTTTGCGATGCACCAATACTAATACTTCCTTGGCTTCTCCAACTTCTCTTGCTTAGAACATTAAATACGTGAACGCAAAGCACATACAATATATTCTATATTATGTTTACATTGACATATGGACCTATTCTTCTTTTTTTCTTTTTTTCGTAGGACAGATGTACATCAACTATGCAACACACAAAAGCACATTTCACATTATAGAGTACATAGCATTGTAAAATTGTTAATTATATGTACAAGATTAAACTGCTAAAATGCCTACAAATGCAAAATATTTCCCAAGTGTAACAGACTTTGTTATGAACATTGACACATAGCACTGTCCACTGCTCCAAACTTGCACTTTTATGCTATATGATCTATATGCATTTGCACAACACTTCAAGCCATATCTAGCAATTGAAATGCATCAGCAATTAGCAATCAATACCATAATGATTGCATGATCTTATGTAACTATAAAAGTAGTATAACATGGCGGAATACATTTAGTCGATTAAGAAGCAAACACAAAAAGCATAGCAGGATCCTAACAGTCAGTACAATATTTAACACTCAGGACCTTTGGCATTGTTATATGGAAGAAAAATCTTCAAACACCCCAAAAGTTGTCGATGTCAAACCTAACATATACAACCAACGCAAAGCACTACACCCTCGTAGTTTGCTCACCTATATTTTTCGCCCATGTGCTCTTTGCATAAGTATATGGCCCTTTCAATCAGGACTACTAATTTTGTTTTCAACCATTGTAAGGATAATAGATAAAATTGATCATCGACCAGTTCTACCCTTCCACACCTTCGCATTTGAAATGGCTCTAGTGATCTAGAATTAGATCTTGGGACCAAAATGGGTCCAGGAAGGCATAAAAATAAAAATGCTCAAAATGGCTTCAAAACATATGTGTGTGTAGGCCTCATTGATATGAACCCAACGCAACTTTAACGGGATCAAACTGACGTCGTATGCTCAAGATATTGCGGTCTGTTCATTTCACCAAACAGGCAAAATTTGATGATTGTACAATCTGTACAGTCCGTACAGTGCCACCTGGAAGCTGACTATATAGGTCTTACGATCGTACAGCTGACATGGTAGGGTACAATTGACGCTGACATGGATAGACAGGTGGATGATTCCGGGAGTGACACGTGTCACCATTGCAAGGGTGACACGTGGCATGTTCGTACGGCTAACGTGGCAGGTCTGTACAGTCTGTACAACACGTGGTGCTTACATGGAAGGTACAGTGGCATATGACTGGGCTGACACCTTGGCATACAGGTGGACCAATGGTTGATTGACACATGGCATCAGTTTTGGCGAATGGGAAGGTGCCACATGGCCCAATCATGGGTTGCCACGTGGCACCCATTCGTTGGTTAATGGTTATTGCAAAAAAAATGGGACTTCATCAGATTTGAACCCGCGACCTCAGGTCTGGGCTAGTGACTTGGCAGGGTCGGGCTAGCCAGCCTGCCCTTGGTGGTACTTAATATGTAATGTGGAGTTTAATTATTTAAACTTGTTATATTGTAATGTCAGGCGGAGAAAGGGATGGGGCCTAGCCCCAACCCCCGGTTCAACTATTTGTTACACCATACCATATGACCCTGCAAGTTAAGTTGGTGCACGAATATGATGTAGCTCCAAAAAACTAGCCCCCACTTTCGGTGAACTCGCATGTGACCTGGTTCCTTTGTTTGTCAGTGCGGAGGTAGGGGTAAGTTTCAGTTGGTCGGGCTAGCCAGTCGACCAAGGGCTTAACCATGGGCTTATCAACTGGAGGTTTAACGATATGGGGGGCGTGTGGATGCATAGCCTGCGGCCACATGGCCTTCTAATGTGACCATGAGCGAGGAGAATCAAGGGGGGTAGCGCATAACTACTAGTGCCTGGACACATGGAGTGCGCCAATATGACCAGGAGCCAGCGAAAAAGGGGTTGTGCCCTGATATTTCTCAAATGTTGGATTTTATACTATGTAATATGATTTTCATGATTTTGTTCAACAGTTTTTACAGATTTTTGGCCAATACTAGGGGATATTGGGCCCTTTTTGAGGCCAGATCTTGGGGAGAAGTTGGGAGGTTGTTACCCACTTCTATTCTATAAAAACCATAGGTTCTTGCAGCCAAAGGGGAGGTTCAAAATAGTTTTATGCTGAATAATTATTGACCCAAAGCCATTTTTTATGCAGGGAAGCCATTGAGGAGAGCACCTTTGTGGGCCATTTTTGGGAGCTTTGTTCATCCGATTTCAGTGTCGTCAGTTTTGTTGGGTTCCAAATATCTGGTAGAACAATACCATATTAGTTTGTAATCCATTTTTCACTGTTATGATGTACTTTTAAATCTTTGAACAAAAATAAGAAAGCCTCACCCACTAAGACAAAGGCCTGAAGACGTAGGCGAGATTGTCAAACTTCGTTATCATCTTGATGTTATGGTTTGTTGTTCTTCATTCTTATGTTCAGATCTGTATATGTTTATATGGTTGTCATGTTGAATCTCTAAGTCTTCCTCTTTCATTAAGTTCCTAAATGGTAATTTAACTCATGCAAATTAACTCAACCATTGTCATTTAAAAGATACTTTTCGGCTCATCTACGGACTCCGACAGCCACGTAATTTGCATGATGACTAAGTCATTTACATCAATTTGATTTGTGAAAAATAAAGGCTAATTAGAACTTGGGCGAAGTGAATGTTGTGGTTTTCTATGATCTTTATAATGATTTCTATTAATCAATCCATGTATTTTGTAACTTACTCAGGTCTGGAAAGAACATGTTAGTAAATATGCCCTTTGCACATGGTCTTAAAGCAATCTGACCTTTGTAATGTACTATTCATGACTTTCATGTTTATCAAAATGTATTTAAAGAAACAAACCTATAGCAAATAGAAAAATAAAATAGCATTCTTGTGCGGATAGCCTATGCAGGACGTATTCCAGAAACAATCTTGCTTCAGCGACAATTTAGAGAAGGTCCATGGACAAATTTCCTTGCTAAACTTAAACAATATGACATGGACATTAACTTAGTGGAATTTGTCAAATGACAAGTATAATAAAACGATGACTGGCATTGAAGATGTAGACATCACCCATGCAAATGATGGACTAATTCAAGATATAACCATCTTTCAGAAAACCTGTCATCAAAAGGTTATTTACCTATCCATTTACAAGAAAACGTAACAGGCCAGCAGATTTGTAGATATCATATTACATGGGAATTCATGGGTAGTATATAGCAGATTGGAAACAATGACACTCTCGCAAAGGCAACACAAGGATTACAGAGCATTTTGCATTATCGAAGCATCAAGAAATTTGATCCAACCAAATCAACAACATGCGACACGCCTAGATAGTTATGACCCCGCATTAGGCAAAGGCCACTAGGAGTATGGAAAATTGTTGGCGTTGCATACAACATTAAAGGAACATAGATCTGAATTGCAATGTATCAATATAGGAACACTGGTGCATGGAGTCAATGCGAAAAAATGGGAACATCACCACGACATTTTCTAGTTGTCTTTTGAACTGTTTATACTACTTATCAGGGCCATAGTTTTCGTAGACAATTTGCATTTATCCACAAATAGAGATCCCACTAGTTTTCAATTGAGTAGTTCTACCAGCCACCCATCCACCATGTCCATTTATTCCAAGAATCATAGTTCAACTGTAAAGTCCTTGAATCCATGGATTATCCTAGAAAACATGTGATTTACTACAACCAATAGTTCATGCAGACCACTTGCAGTCCCACCGTGTCATTCTCACATTGGTTGGCACTGAGAATTCAATTGTTGGGAAGGGGACCCATCTTATCAATGACCAAGATCCCTAGCCTTGCCAAATAGTTGCTTAAATTTTGCTTCGAAGTTCCTATGGTTCATCGGCTCTCTCTGTAAGCATATTGTTACACATCAAAATTACTCACTTCGACAATGTCGCAAGTGTCGTCATCGTAAGTGTCGCAAGTGTCGCATTTTGCTCACGAGTGTCAAAAGTGTCAAAGAAAGAATACTGTCATGATGCCTATGTCGTGCCTATAACAACATCAATAAGACACTTGACACACATCAAACACTTGATTTGGAAGAGGAGGAATGCCTAACTGAAGTCATTAACCTTTTTCCATCTGAAAACACTCAAAAAACTTAGTTTTTGGAAGAGAGCGCTCCCCTATACCTCTTCTGGGAGTGCTGGTGCCCCCCCTCACACTGTTTAGGAGCGTTATAAAGCTCTTTGGCCTTTCTGGAGGATCGTTATTGACTTTAGGAGCGTTGGCGCCCCCCTTAAGCCTACTGGGGAGTGCTACAGCGCTCTATTGGCCCTTTTGAGGGAGCGTTGTCTATTCTGGGCAGTGGTTAAGTTGTTGAGATGAATAGGGGAAGGATCCTTTCATTCTTGGAAGGCAGTTGGATTCGAATCCCTAGTCCATCCATGATCTTAGGGAAGATCCTCAACTGAAGGAGGAAAATCCTCAACTTCCCCAAGGATATCTCAAATGGTTGAGCCTCTCCAAGGCTATATAAACAAGCTTTCTCATGGTGAAAGGGGGATCTGAATGAGAGAATGATGCCAAAATTATGATCTCATAAGTGACATTCAGGGAATAAATTGGAAGAAAGAGACCTATGATCTCATAGGGAACAGTCAGCGAAGCTATCTTCATTCAGATCGTGGATCTTTTGAGTAAGGGTTAGACAAGGAGGACTTGGCAGAACTGCTACAATCCATCTACTGTTGTAAGTAATGTTTTGTCCTCATTAATATGATTTGCTTGGCCTGTTTCTTTCTAATTCGTGTTCAATCTCACATGAATTTGTCTCTTTAGTAGATAGATCTATTTAGGGCTAACCTTGATAGAGTAGGAAGTGGTCGTACTTTGTTTATCTACATGATTCATCGAGGAGCGAAAGATTGGAGCTCAACTCGGAGCGTGCAGGAACAAACACCGGTAAAAGGTACTTCTTTTCTCCTTCCTCCTAATACACTATTCCACCTAGATCTAAAAGTAAGTCAGTGACCATCATAAGCACTTTCTGTCTTAGAGTTAAGAGTCTAGCTCTTTGAGGAGATCTACCTGTCCGCAGGGAGATTTTCCTACAACACATATGTTTTTCATGCTGCCATGAATCAACACCTTTGTTGAACCCAACAGGTGCATTCTGCGAACTATCCCCACTATCAGTTTCAGTTGTGGTCCTCTTCTTTGTTATCAACCAAGTTGAACTAGACAAGAGGATGATGTTGGGCCTATCCATTGGAACAATTACCCCATCCTTGTGATTTGCAAGTGCCCAAGTAATTGGAGAAAGTTCTAGATACAGGACTTGGGCCAGCTACCGCTTGAATTTTTGGAACACAGGATGAAGAATGCCCACACTTCACCATTCTAAAGGAAGCCAAAGCAGAGAGACATCGTCAGCCCAAAAAAATGTAGACCAAATCTAGTTGCCGCCTCCAAGATGACCTTACACATTCCAAAAGTTGTTTGTGGCTGCAATAATAGCCTAGACATATGGTTTGAACTTACTCAAGCAATGTGTGGGTATCCAACCTAGACATATTCGCAGTGCTCATAATTCAACATAGCCATTTTTTACGTCTGGCTTGAGCCGAGGACCACCAAGCTAATAGGCACATGTGAAACTTGCTAAGTATTGAATGTTAGTGTTAGAAGTTTGTAACATGGTGCAATCTCTAGGAAAATAATCCACCATGCACCAAATGTCAACATTGTCCTCGCTTTCTCTTCTTGATGCTCTATAACACTAATTGCATAAAGTGATAGTGTTAACAAATATAAATAAATAAGATCATATTGTTTCCAAATCTTGTTTCCCTTTGGCAGATAAGCATTAAATGATAGGGAAAGCACATATTAACAACACAGAATCCATGGCTCAGAGCCATGCAACTATTATCGAAATTGTTGATTTTATAGCATATTCAACCCTTGGTACACACTAATACCATGTTGATATTTTACCACTCTACTCAACACCCGACAGTTGACTCAAAATAAAATCACTTTATCTACTAAAAACACAGTTGAGTAATAAACTAAACATTCAGCGGAAACATAAACAAGGAAACTAAATCAAGCACAGATAAACACCAATATTTTCTAGTATAAACCCCTGGGAAAACTCCAGAGGGAAAACCATTCCAATGATGTTTTTATTAAGGTCAAATCAGGGTCTGTAATAGGGAAAATGGCCCACTGAGATAATTATACACTGCAAACAAACATGGAAACTCCTATGTTGTTGTAAAACCTATTCTGGCATGTTTTCTGAGGAATATGTGATTCACCCTCTTGTGATCCATATATATACACGATTCGACCCACTATGAATCGCGTATCTATACAAAAAGATTGTACAATCCAAATTTTTCATGTGGCTTTTGTTGACTGCAACCCACCTGCAGTTGCTTCTGCTCTCTCTCCTCCTTGACCTATATGACCTATATATGGAAATCCTTCTCCACCTATCAAGATCTTGACTCACATTCCTTTGTGATCCAACCCTATGATCAATACTTGGATGAAATCTCTTCACCCAACCTGTGAGATCTCCTCACTCTAGTGTAAGAAAAATTCCTTCTTTGCTCCTACACTCCTCACACTATCAAAAGTCCTTCTTTTCTCCTACACTCCTTACACTAGAAAAAGTTCTTCTTTTCTATCCTCAACCTTGGTCTCTCACCAAAGTCTCTCACTTTGATCTCTCATCAAAAGTAACTTCCTCCCAAATTGGCATCCTCCTTCACCCTAGCCTTTCTTTTATAATCATGAGTTACAATCCATTTCTAATCTTGAAAGTGATCTACGGTTGAGATTACTTCTCACACTCACTTAATATTTATATTATATGTTGCATGCAATGCATGTTCCTTAAATAACTCAATTCACTAATAAATACAATTTTAGTTTAATTAATTCCTTTTAACTAAAGTAAACTCAAGACTAGTAGATTTTTTGACGACGTCCACATGCTATACACATGCCAATGCAGAAGTACATGTCTGACGCTACCACCAACGTCAACATAAATGAGCAAAGTACATAGCATAGTTCTATGAAATGTACTAGTATACCTTTGTATGTGTCATTATTTTCAAATGAAAATAATCCAAACTATGTTTATGTTTTGCAATCCAGTGTGTCTTTCATCAATTCAATGGTTATCTATTTTAATGCTATATGTTTATTACTTCGTCAATGCATTATCATCCAATCAGTACAAATCCAAGAATTTTGTTTCAATACAATGTCCATTCACATCCAACAGAAGGCTAGCATGTCTATGTAATTCCCAGATCGCCTCTAATGACAATTTGTTCAGTCCACCACAAAACATTCAATATGCAGATGCCTTGGAGTTATGTACATCAAATCTTGACAAACCCTAGATTTCCAACTCACTACCGATACAATAGCCACGGATGGAATATGCAATTTGGATTATATGCATTACTATGCAGTATCGATATATATTGTGGCATATGCATGTAATTTACCAAAAAAAAGGTTGTTCCCCATGTAATTGTTACATGCATACCTCCTCTTGGGACATTGTTCTTGAGTTTCTTCTCTTGCATTGTTTGTCACTTCTTTCTCTCCTGCAATTGCTCTATTCCATTTTCATGTGAAAGTAGTGCACTAAATTCAATGAACACGCAAATAAACCCTTATGTCAAAATAGCATGAAATACACAATATTAACAAACAACAAATGAATAGTACACAGATAAAAATAGAAAAACACACCTCTGCAATTATTGTTCCATGTTACTTTTTTTTTCCCTATTCTATTTTTAAACATTGGTGATTGTTTCGATGTAATGCACATCGAATAATTCAAATAGCAATGTAGATCGATGGAAGGGAGATGCAAACACAATGCAAATTGTCTATATTTTGTTTTCTCTACAACCAGAATATCTACTATATCAACTACTTGCAATGTCGGACACAATTTCTTGATCCAACACAGAAACAAGAACTTTCTAAATATGTAACAAGAATATGAAAACATGTTTTCATTCAGTTTATGTCATTCAAATGATGCTTAAGTTATGTCTATAGCAGACAACAACTAGGGAAATTTATAATAATATAAAATAATATAAAATAAAAAAACAATCTTGAAACAACATACCTTGTTTTTTCCTATGTTTATCTTTGATTCTTTTTCCATATATATAATTTCTGAAATAGATCTTGACAAATTTAATCCACCCCTGAAAAAGAAAAATAATAAGCAAACACTAAAAAAAAATTCCATATATGATGCACATCAAGAATATTTCATTCAACCATTTGATCCAACAACACAGCTCATAAAAGAGGATTGTTTGCTTAAACACTACACCAATGCCAATGAAAATTTGAATGAAACCAAGTAACTGCACTATGCATAGAGCACACACTATCAAACATGATGCAAGATGTGTAACTGCGGCAGTGCGGAAAGAGAAAATGTATCAGTTCTCTGCACAAGATTTGAATATAGACAAAGTTTTGTGCAACGTACACTTATGTGAAAGTGTTGATGACATCGCTCTACCAATCATACAAATGTCTGTGCAACCAACTCTGCCAATGCTAGACCATAAGTGGAATGAATTCTCACAGTCTGCATAGGTATACTTGGTTTACGTAAGACTGTCTATTTTTAAGCCCTACTCATGTCATCCTCCCACATTGCTACACTTTCGCAGCTCCACATTTTCAATACTTTTGCATCCGCAATTGTGACAAGCAACACAATTTTCAAAATGGGTCATTAATTTATGATAAATTGATTTGCTCTGGTTTAGGAGGAAAGGCCACATATCTAGAAGCACTATGGAGAAAATGTGTTGCTGATCTGTGGATTGCTCAATGGTATTTTATTATGGCTATTGTTATTTGAAAGGTAGTCGATATATGTATAAAACAGAGTTTAACAGATTTGCATCCTATTCTTGGCTTTGGGGTAATTAGAGGTCTGCAATCTATTTGTCTTTAGATAATTTGCTAGTCAAAAGAGTTTTTACTTCGTCATTTTTTACTTTGGACAAAGGTTTTGCAATAGCAGGTGCGAAGCTGCACAATAATAACCAGCATGAATTCTCTACACAAGCATCGAAAATTGATCTGGAAGGATCTAGGGAACATCACAGAAGTTTCAGAAGTGTCATAGGAGGCTCAGAATGGCCTCAAAAAATGAGAAAGGGAAAAAATTCAAAGTCCTCAAAGCTCATATAAATTGGCATTATCGCGAAGAGCACATTGTAAGATTTCCAGCGTCATAAACGGTTCGTCAAACGGATTTACGGATCGAAAGATATTCACAGTCAAAGTTTTGGTCAACCTAGCCCAATGAGCAGGGATGAGTTAGCATCCATACTACTGATGTCAGCATCGGTACGGATGATGTCAACATCTGTATAGGGTATGTGGCGCAATCAAATATTGGCATGTGTCATGATCTTGTCAGCATGATGGCGTGGTAGAACCAAGGGTTGCCATGTGTCACTCATTTTTGACATTTTCAGGTCGACATGTGGACCAATGAGAAAGTGTCATGTGGCAGTCTGTACAGCCACATGGCAGGTGATGTGGCATCCATACCGGACGTGGCAGGTGACATGGAATCTATACCGAACATGGAAATTGATGTGGAAAGCATAGTGGCAATGACGTCACATGACATGAGCATGCTGACATGACCCAATGACAGTGTGCCAAGTGGCATGTTGATTTGGCACTTTGGGCCGCCAAATGGGCCAATAAAATGTGACACGTGGCACCACCCAAGAGCATCCACATGGTCCTCTCGTAGATTGACACTTGGCGTCATTCACAAGACGACACATAGGCAGATGATTGTACCAGGTTCAACCAATGAATGGTCACCACGTGGCCCAGTCATGGGCTGCCATGTGGCAGTGGGAAAATTCCCAATGAGGGCCCGCAACCAAATTTATAAAATTAAAAAAAAAAAATGGACCACCAAATATGGTGGTTGACCTCTGTTATAACCAGCTCCGACAATTCTCTGGTGGATCTCCAAACTTGGCGGGTTACACCACCACCATATATATATATATATATTCTTGTAACTACAAGCCAAAAGGAGGAGGCTCGTGGGCTCGACCCCGGGACCTCCCTAACCAAACGCCTTAACATAACCTTCGCCAATCGTTGGGCCAAACGGCCCCATTGAATATTTCTCTCACCTTATAATTTAAAAACCCCAGTTTGCCAATGCATGGGAGAAGGTGCACCCAGGCCGTATGACGACACAAATTTCTAGGCAAGACATTTTCATTAATTGCAGAGAGTTGCAGGTGGATCAAGGCAGAGGTCCAGAGAAGGCCTGAAGGTGACAGTGTCCAATGGAGATGATTTGACAGTCAATTTTGGGTAATTTGACAACGTGAATCCAATGGCGATGTTTGTTTCGGCAACAGAGACTTCATTAAGCGGGCGAAATAATGGAAGAGCCAATGTAAGCATGCTTTTATTATGTTGTTTTCTCATTGAATGTTGCAGCATAGTATGCTTGATATAGGTTTGAAGGAGCATGGATAGGTTGTAGCAAGACTAGCTTATTCCTTCTATTTATTCCTTTCTTCTCTTCTTGCACATAAACATTTCAGCTACATGTGAAAGTGACTTTATGGCACTTGGATGATAAGTGGCCAACGAAGCATTCAACAATCTCATAATTTCGGGATCTGTGTATGGGCTGCATATATGCTTGGATCTGAGCAGTAGATCTAAGGCATTTTATGGCTCCATGATGATGGGGGTCATGTATTATTCTTCCTCTTTTTTTGTATTGAGTATGTGTGAATGATGTCCATGTCAGCATCATGGATGCCTCATGAGAATGAGAGCTTGTGAAGCTTGTAAACATTCCTAATCACATTACGATCTCTTGTTGTCGTCACCGAAAAGGGACTTTGGCCTTACAACTTGTAAAGGAGAGATATCATTACAGCAAGGAGAATAAAGTGGTCAAGATTTGGAGCAAGACCCAAAGACGTAGCCCACATCGGGTGAACTTTGTTATCAAGGGAAGTGTCATATCTCTTATGTGTATTATGTTCTTATGTTGCTTTTCATGAATTTTTGCACATAGAATATTAAATGCAAGCAAGATATATAACACATAAGGAAGCTAAAAGAGGATTTAATTCAATTTGGATTCAAGTTTATAAAGACTTCAACTATACCTTTAATTGCAATCCTCTCAACTAAAACGATCAATAACTGACCCTTCGGAGGAGTGACGGGATCAAACAATTATTGGAAACTAATCATCCCCAGATTCAGATCAAAAATACACAGTACTAGTTGTGTTAACGATATTCCTCTACCACTGCCAAGGTGCCCAAGAAATGGTTGCACCGAGTGTCTCCATATGTTCATAGCTATACTTGGTCTACCTAAGATGGTCTATTTTTAAGCCTTGTGTGAAGAACCGACATGACTCATCATGTCACATTGCTACACTTCCGTGCCTTTGCATTTCCAAAAGTTTTGCATCCTTGATTGTGACAAGCGACATAATTTGCAATAGAGGTCATTGATTTATGGTAAATTGATTTGCTCTGATTTAGTAGGAAACGCCACACATATAGAATCACTACAAAGAAAATGATAGTTCAAATTTGAATACACTAAGTAACTGCATTATGCATAGAGCACACACTACCAAACATGATGCAAGATGTGGAACTGAAGTAGTGTGGAAATACTTCTTCGCACAAGACTTGAATATAGACCAAGTGCTAATAGACAAAGTATTGCCTTTGTGAAGCATACACCTATACGGAAGTGTTGAATACATCACTCTACCATTCGCACAAGTGTCTATGCAACCAACTCTGCCAATGCCAAACCATAAGTGGCATGAATTCTTAGCGCATGGGTCAAAAGTCTAGAATCATGGACAAGAACTAAAAATAGAGCAAGCATTCACTTAGTCTATTTTGAATCCTCATCCAGTTCCCACAGCTATAATTGGTCTACTTAATATGGTCTATTTTCAAGCCTTGTGCGGAGAACCTGCACTCTCATCCTCCTGCATTGCTACACTTCTGCAATTCTGCATTTCCAATACTTCCACATCTATGATTGTGACAAGCAACACAATTTTCAAAATACATCATTGATTTATGATAAGTTCATTTGCTCCACTTTAGAGGGAAAGGCCATGCATCTACAAGCAGTGCCAAGCAAATGTGTTGCTTATATGTAGACTGCTCAATGGTTTTTTATTATTCCTATTGTTATTTTAAAGGTATCTGATATATGTGTAAAAGACATTTTAGTGGATTGGCATCCTGCTCTTATATTTGGGATAATCCCAGGTCTGCGGTCTATTTATCTTTGGATAGTTTGATAGTCAAAAGCATTTTTACTTGGCCACTTTTGAGGTTGGACAGAGGTTTTACAATAGAAGGTGTCAAACTACACAATAATAACCGGCATGAATTCTCTACACAAGCATTGAAAATACACAATATTGGTTTTGCTAGCAATATTCCTCTCCCACTCCCAAGGTGCACAAGACACGGCTACACCGAGTGCCACCATATGTTCATAGCTATACTTGGTGCACTTAAGACTGTTTATTTTTAAGCCTTGTGTGAAGAACCCACACAGGTCAACCTCCTGCATTGCTAAACTTTCATGCCTCTACATTTCCAATAGTTCTACATCCCTTATTGTGACAAGTGACATAATTTGCAATATAGGTCCCTGGTTTATAATAAATTGATTTGCTCTGATTTAGGAGGAAACACCACCCATCTAGAAGAACTGCAAAGTGAATGTGATGCTTATTTGTACATTTCTTGATGGTTTTTTATTCTTGCTATTGCTAATCGAAAGGTAGTCGATATATGTGTAAAATATATTTTGGCAGATTTGCATCATGTTCTTGTCCTTGGGGCAATCACCACTCTGCGATCTATTTATCTTTGGATAATTTGCTAGTAAAAAAGCGTTTTTATATGATGCACATTAAGAATATTTCATTCAAGCATTTGATCCAGCATTACAGCTGATAGAATAGGATTGGTTTGCTTAAACACTACACCAATACCAATGCAAATTTGAATGAAACCAAGTAATTTCACTATGCATAAAGAACACACTATCAAACATGATGAGAGATGCGGAACTACGACAGTGCGGAAAGAGCGGACGTATCAGTTCTCCGCATAAGATGTGAACATAGACCAAGTGCTAAACAGACAAAGTATCGGCTCTGTGCAGCATACACCTACGTGGAAGTGTTGATGACATCGTTTTTCCAATTGCACAAGTGTTTATGCAGCCAACTCTGCCAATGTCAAACCATAAGTGGAATGAATTCTTAGTGTAAGGGTAGAAACTCTAAAATCTCGCACACGGACCGATAATAGAGCAAGCATTCGCTCAATCTATTTTGAATCCTCATCCACCCCGTATAGTTATACTTGGTCCTATTTTTAAGCCTTGTGCAGAGAACCCGCACAGGTCACCCTCCCACATTGCTACATTTTTGCACCTCTACATTTCCAATAGTTTCACATCTGTGATTGTGACAAGCGATGTTATTTGCAAAATAGGTTATTGATTTATAATAAATTTATTTGTTCCAATTTAGGAGAAAACGCCATGCACTAGAAGCAGTTTCGAGCAAAAGTGTTGCTTATCTATAGATTGCTCGATGGTTTTTTATTCTGGCTATTTCGATTCGAAAGGTAGTCGATCTATGTGTAAAATACATTTTAGCAGATTGGAATCCTGCTCTTGGCTTTGGGGTAATCCCAGGTCTGTGATCTATTTGCCTCTGGACAATCTGCTAGTCAAAATCCTTTTTACTTACCCACTATTGAGGTTGGACGAAGATTTTGCAATAGCCATATATCTTCCCTCCGCACAGTGATGCCTCTAATACAGCAGACAAGGTCTAAATCATTTCCCTTTGCTTGAAAATCCAACAAAATCAACCTCTGACAAATTGTTGGGATATCATCCAATTTACATCCCCTATCACAATTCATTGTGCGAACGCATAGACCGCACAACCATAACTGGCATGAATTCTTCACACAAGCATTGAAAATACACAATATTGGCTATGTCAGCGATACTCCTATGCCACTTTCGAGATGCGCAAGACATAGACACACCGAGTGTCGCCATATGTTCATAGAAAAATCCTCCAGATAAACTACAAAATTCCCATCTTTTTGAACTATACATGCTTATACTATAATCAAACC
>ML786531.1:988167-1001493 GCA_009831015.1 Picea engelmannii | reverse complement strand
AAAAAAAAAAAAAGAACAAATGGAACACAATGCAATACACCAACCAAACAATCCCCATCACCATATGAAAATGCATCCAACCTAAAAATAACATTGCTCTACAACACATTCAAAATAATGCATTGTTCCCTAACTTTGTACCCGCACTATCTCCATAGCATCAATCAACTGCAAAACAAGAAGAAAATACAAGCCGACAACAGGAAAACGTAAGATAAGAATCAAGACCTAATCTTCCTTGGCATATAGTATATAATGCAAAGGATTTCTTACACTCTGACGTACATTTCCACAACCCCAAAATTAGAACTCTTGCAACTTGCCACTCCTAACACTTACAAATCCAGAACAACTCTGTCTCTCTGAACCATAATAGATGACATGGTAGATAAACGCATTAAGTAACCCAAAAAACAAAGTGAACGATACAACCTCAAAATAGCACACTTCTCCCTACTCACCTTAGTCTACTTTTGGCCTACACAGTGTCTGTAACAACCCCCGATTAACTTGACTTGCTTATGGAAAAACCAACAACACAACAAAAGTAGTAGCACTATGCACAAAGCAAATTCTATCAAACAACAACTAGAGAAACTATCAAACAACAATACAACCTCAAAACAACACACATTTTCTCCATGTTCACCTTTGACTGCTTTCGGCCTACACAGTCTCTATAACAACCCCCGCTTGACTTGACTTGCTTCTGGAAAAACCAGCAACACAGCAAAGCTAACTGCACTATGCACAAAGCAAACTCTATCAAACGACAACTACATAAACTAATTGCTCTTGTCTAAAATACATATATTAATATGGCAACAAACTGGTTAGAAGCAAGATACTAGATGCACGGGACTTCTTAGCCACTCTCATAGATTTGTACAAGCCCCAAAACCAGATCTCTTCCAAGTCGCCAACCACAGCACATGTAACTTTCGGAACAACCTCGCCTTCTTGGCTTATAGAACAATATATCATGATCAAACCCAAAGAATTAAACAATTGATTAGAACAAAAGAATTCAATTAAAGCTCCTTGTAATCCATGAAAGCTACCGCGGAGAATCATGTCAAGCAATAAACAGAAATCCCTCAAAATTTATGAATCGTACTAAATTTAATGAAGGATCGAAACACAATAATTTATACCTATTTATTAAAATAATTATATTTATTGTATAGTAAATATATATGCATCTTCTTTCATCCACCACTTTAAATGCCACCAATTACCAGCTGACACCATAGCAAGCTTCGGAAACTGTGATCATCTCGGAACCTTCGGACTCATATATGCAATCGTTCCAACCATCCGTTAAATCTGCATAATTTAATTGCTTATTCAATTCCCATCATCAACCCGATAATAATATGTTGTTTTGAAGGACCAATCAGAGCACAAGATGAAAAATTAGATCACTCCCAACAAAGTTAAACTTTGAAAAATAACACCAACTTTTTAGTCAACGCAAAAAGAAAAACACAACCAACTCAAAAATGATTGCTATAGTCTCAGACCTTTGATAGAAACTATTAAATAAATTGATATTACAAATACATATAAATATTCATAAATTTAAATGGTTATAAACTTTGAATTATTAATATTTAATTATTTTTATTGTATATTTATAAATATCCCAATCTTCTTCTTGTTATCAATGTAAACCACATTATGTACATTGCATATCCCCTTTTAAATATGCTTTTCCCTAAGTTGGTATTAAACGATATCACGTCACGTAATTGGATTTTAATGGCTTGGAACTCTATGTTAACGTTCTTATTCCAACCATCAAATTTGAGAATAAGTTCCATATGTGATGTCTTAATTTGACCCATTTTATTTTTAATTATATGGACTTGCATATTCGACTTCACTTGTATTTGCCATCTTTGAAGATCGCTAGTATTTCAACGCAAGGCATTTTTCATAGTCTATTTATTTTTATTAATTAAGATAAAAACTTAATTTAATATATATATATGTAATTATAATTTAAATTCATCAAATTTTTTAATTATGTTTAATAATTCAAAGTACAATTTATATATTTATTATTTTTCTCAAGATTTTGTACATAAATCTTGTGCTAATTTATTATTTTTCTCAAGGTTGTTTACATAAGTTGTGTGTTAATTTATTATTTTTCTCAAAATTTTGTACATAAATCCTGTGTTTAATAGGGTAACACAACTTTTCAATTCTAATGAGGGTCACTTAACCTGGAATCATGTGACACCTTGAGGTAGTGATCGAACGTGCGGTTGCATCTAGATAGATTATATTAAAAAAATAGTCTCGTGACCCATGGACACGTAAGTGGATCAAAGCCCCCCATGTCCTTCAACTTTATACATGGAAGCAAGAGCGGGGGGTCATTATTAATCTCGGTGGATCTGAGAAGATAACATTTTCTTAGGGTCTGGGTCATGCCACAAACAATAGAGCAGAGTTTCTTGCCTTGTTTGTGGGACTTCGGCTTGCCATTGCGGAACAAATTAAGAAATTGGTGGTTCTAGGTGACTCAAAGATCGTTATCAAATCCATCCAGGATCGTCGTAATAAAGCTTCAAAGAAGGGTAATTAGTTACATTTCTGTATCATTCAAAAGTTGGATAATTTTGATGAAATCCACTTCTTCCACACCTTAAGGGAACACAATCAAAGAGCAGTTGAGTTAGCTAACAATGGATCTCTTCTAAATCTTGGTATGTTGAATATTAATCAAGACCAGTGTCTCGTCTACACCCCCCCCCCCCCAAAGTTTTTTATGAACCCTCTCCTCATGATCTCATTAAAACCTTGTAAAAGTGGGTTTTTATATAATCCTTTTGATTTTTTGAATTCATTAATGGCCCTCGTCCTCTCATGCTCTTTGGTTATGACGCGTGTCACCACAATCCTTTTGCATTTATCGCCCTCGTGGTACAACTCCCTTATGTTTGATGTTGCCTTCTACCTCCTTTGTTCATAATCATTTCCTGATATGGGTTCTTTTGGCCTCGTGTGGCGATGAGGCTTCGACGATGGTTATGCAAGCTCTATTTGCACCCTACTTCTCTCTCGTTCCTTGCATATAATAGGAGCTTTTTGGGGTGGCATTCGACTTGTTCCTGTGTTCTTACTAGTGGGTTTCAGTCTTTTCTGTCCTCTCCCTCCCTTGTTTTCTTTAGGCAGTCCCATCTCCTTCATGCGCCTTCCTGGTTTTGCTTCTCCTTTTGAGGTGAGTCCCTTGGCATTTCAACCTAACTTGACTTCTCCCCCTAGTCTCTCTTCTCCTTACTTTTGGCCCTCCAGATAGTCTCGTGTTCATCTGGGATTTAGCTCTATTGGTTCATTGTATTTCATTTTGGTTCATATTTTCCATGCTCGTTCTATTTGCATTATATCGACCATGTGCCACATTCCCATGTGGCACATGATTTCCTTAGGGAGTTATTATGTCGATGACAGTAGGATCTCCTCTTTTAGCAAACATCTAGTTTGGATTAAAGAACAAGTCACCTCCCGCAGGGAATCACAAAAAAAAATCAATGACAAAAGGGACCATCAAATATCGTTCATCTTTCAGACTTTGACAGCCTAAGGTGAAGAGTTGGTCAAATTAAGGCAAGAAAACCAAGACCTCGGGCAATGCTTTGTGAGACTGAATACTCAAATATCTACAGTCTCTACCAACACTCTTGTTTCAGTATCTGTGCAGCAGAATTCTCTGCCCTTTTTGAAATATTCTAGCTCTCAAGGAGCCATATATTTAGAGTTAAGACTTTAGCTTCTGCTTCTTTCTCTATATGCATTGTAAATCACAGTTTATTCATGGTTCTTTGATACGGGATCTTTTCATCCAGTGACTTATTAAAGAATTGCATAAAATGAGCATAAACAAAAGTACACCATAATGAAGGAAAATCTCAAAAGGAAAGAGACATAGTCATGCAATATGAACACAAAGAACTAGATAACAGAGTTTGTCCCTGGTGGACTACGTCTCCGGGTCCTGCTCTCAAATGGGTAGGTATTTTTATTAACTCCAAAAAAGAATTGGGAAAAATACATAAGTATACCTCATTCTGGAGTTAAGCTACAGAAGCTTTGCTCAGATCAGAAAACTAACACCACCACTGCGTTCGTGGTGTTGTTTTATCTAAAAATGATTGTCTCCACGCCTCGATCCGAGTCTGACACTTTTTGGACCAAGAGACACCTATGCCTCGGTTTCCATGCCACTTCTTCGCAATAAATGACTGGCTCTGTCTCGAAATGTGTGCCAAAATTTGTCTCAAAAACTACGCCCAAATCCATACCGTAAAAACGTTATTGGTCTCACATGTCTCCTCTCTCATGTCTCGAACACTGGCGAAGGCCTCCTTATATAATATTTTCGGACAGTTAGGAATAAATGAATTCATTTAGCGCATTGGTTGCGGAGGATATTTTATGTCATAGGTTGTTGGGGAGGTTCTGGGGTCGAATCACACGGACTCCCACTTTTAACACATGGGTATATCGTTTGTTGGCGTGCTTTGCTAAAATGGCGGGCGGTGATTCTGGCGATGGTTAAGTTTGGTAGTTGGCAGAATATGCCACCATATATGGTGGAACCACCAACAATTATCGGTGTGGTCATATGGCTTAACATAAAACCGAGGTTTGGGCCAAGGGCCTGGCCCCTTTTCCTTTTTGCCCACATAAACCTTCAAACTTAAAATATAATTGTGCCATGTTATAAACAAGAAACATGTAGTGGTGTATTTGTTGGCACGAAATTGTAAGGCCTTTGGGCTAGGGGAGGTCAAGGCCTTTGGACTAGGGGAGGTCAAGGGTTAGACTCCTATGGAGTCATAAAAATTTTACACATACCAACCACTGGAGGGGTGCCACATGGCAGCCCATGACTGGGCCACGTGGCACTATATCATTTGCTCAATAAAATGCCACTTGTCACAACTTAATTTGTCCATGTGTCTGCCATCAGAATTGTATGACCTTGCCATGTCATCCCATGCCAACTCAGCATTGTGCCACATCAACTGTACAGATGTGACACGTTTCACCCTTGCAGTGGTGCCACGTGTCACCTTGACCTTTTGACTTTTGACCAAGTTTGACCTGAACTTTGACCGCTTATAACTTTTGATCCATAACTCTGTTTGACAAGTTGTTTGCACCGTTAGAAATCTTGAGACATGCTCTTCGCGATCATGCATTTTTAACTGAGTTTTGGGAACTTTGAACTTTTTCCCTTTTGTTGTTTGTTGAAGCCATTCTGAGCATTATGAGTTGCTTATGTGAGTTCTGAGTTGTTCTTAGCCTTATCTGGATCATTTTTGGATCACTCCTTCCCACTGAGAGATTTTTGGACCACCAAAAGCCTTCATTAATCAACTGGTAATTGAGGGAAGAGTCCCCTCACTTTGTCCTTCTCGATCCACTTTGCCTTGCTTGGATGTATGCCCTTTAAGCCTACTCGGAATTAATCAACATCACCCCTGTGTGACATCCTTGTCCTTCTGTCGAAGATGATATCTTCCTATAACTCATCCAAGTACTTAGGTGCAAACTCATCAACTGGAGGTATTGAAACTTCCTCGTCATGATCCATGATCATGGGAGGCTCAAAAAGTTTCAATTTCTCTATGTTGACAACGAAGTAAATCTACATATAAGGTGGAAGATCTAAACGAAAAGCATTTGTGTCGCTTTTCTCCAAAATAGTGAAGGGTCCATATCGAATGGGCTTAAGTTTCTTGCCTTCACCCTTCAATTGTTCCTTGTTGATGTGAAGCCATACCCTATCTCCAACCTGGAACTGATGATCAACCATGTGCTTGTCATTCCGAGCTTTATATTGTGCTTGAATCTTCTCCAATTGTTCTCTAACTACCTGGTGTATCTGTTGAATCCTTTGGATGAACTTGTGGTCTCTGTCCTCTATTTGTTCTTCATTCACGTCAGCATCTTTCCCATACATCAAGTCCAAAGGGACCTTTGGTAGGTACCCAAAACATGTCTCAAAAGGTGAACTCTGAGTAGATGAATGTAAAGATCGGTTATAATCATGTTGTACATAGGGTATATGTTCATCCCATAACTTAGGATGCTTGTTGTAGTAAACTCGAAGAAAAAGTACCATTGTTATGTTTACCACCTCTGTCTGTCCGTCGATCTGTGGATGGAAAGCAGTGCTCCTCTTCAATTTGGTGTCCATCATTCTCCACAAGATAGTCCAAAAATCCCCAAGGAATCGAGTATCTCGATCTGAGACAATGGACGTGGGTAACCCAAAGTGAACCCAAACATGTTGAAAGAAGAGATTAGCAGTCTGCTCAGCAGTGATCTATTTTTTACATGGCATCAAGATACACATCTTGTTGAACCTATCCACTATGACATACAAATAATCATGACCCCCTCTGGTCATTGGTAAACCCCCTACAAAATCCATGGAAATGTTTTCCCATGGATGGGATGGAATAGGAAGTAGTAAGTATAGCCCCAATTTTCTATTAGTGGGCTTACAAGTAGAACACATCACACAGCCCTTTACATATTTAGTTACAATTGCTTTCATTTGAGGCCAATAACAAAACCTATGCAAATGAGCCATAGTGTTTCCTACCCAAACATGCCCAGACACAAGAGAAGTATGATATTCTCGTATTACATGGACTCATTCACTTGTAGGAATACATAGCTTCCCAAGATGATAGAGTAATTTTCCCTACAGACAATATTTCTCTACTTGTGCACCATGGGTTAGCTTCCCATATACTTCTTTAAAATCTTCATCGATGGCATATTGTTCTACATAGCTATCATGAGATAAATAAGTATTCTTCGGAATAATAGAAGCAGCAATAGGAGGTCCAGAAACCATTGGCTACCTTGTTACTTGTACCCTTCTTGTACTTGATTACCAAATGAAATTGTTGTAGAAAACCCATCCATCTGTAGTGTCGAGATTGTTGCAGTTTGGCTTGTGCTTGAATATATTGTAAGCGCTGGTGATCTGTATGTATGATTGTTTCCTTCCCTAACAAGTAGTGTTTCCATTTCTTTACGCTTTGAACTAATGCATACAACTCTTTATCATATGTAGGATAGTTAACAACAGCTTGGTTAAAAGTCTCAGAGTGGTAACAGATAGGCTTATGATATTGCATCAATACTGCACCCATACGGTATCTGTTGGCATCTGTCTCGATCTCGAACGGTTTTTGAAGATTTTGCAGTGCTAATACTCGTGCGGTATTGATCATGTCCTTCAAAGTGTCGAAATATTTTTGTTCCTTTCCCTCCCACTAAAAAGTGTTCTTCACACTGGTTAAGGTATGCAAAGGAGCTGCTATACAAGAGAAGTTGGGAATGAATCTCCTCCAATACTGGACTGCACCCAAGAAGGTCCAGATCTTGGTCACACTTTTTGGCTCAAGCCAATTTACAATTACTTCAATTTTGGAAGGATCAGTCTTCAATTGTCCTTCTCCCACGATATGACCTAAGTATACAAGTGCAGTCTTTCCAAATTCACATTTAGACATTTCCACATACATCTTTTCCCTTTGCAAAGTATCCAATACTTGTTTTATATGCCTTACATGTTCATCCCAAGTCTCACTGAAAACAAGAATGTCGTATAAATATACAATCACAAAGTCATCTAGGAAAGGCCTGAATACATCATTCATCACACGCATGAAATTTGTCGGAGCATTACAAAGCCCAAATGGCATAACTAACCACTCAAACAATCCTTGTTTGGTTTTAAAGGCAGTCTTCCATGCATCTTGTTCTGCGACCCTGATTTGATGATATCCACTGTGCAAATCCAACTTAGTGAAATAAACAGCATTCTTCAACTAATCAAGTAAATCATCTATGCAAGGAAGAGGGTATTGATTTTTCACCGTGATTTTATTTAAAGCTAGGTAATCGATGCACATTCTCCACGTGGCATCTTTCTTTGGCACCATCACGATCGGAGAACCACAAGGAGATAAACTAGGCCTGATGACCCCTTGATCCAATAAGCCTTGTACATGCTTCTTGATCTCTGTCATCTCCACAACTGACATCCTATACATGCCCACATTAGGAAGAGGAGAATCTTGTTGAAGATGTATCTCATGTTGGATTTCCCTCTTAGGAGGTAATCCATCTGGTTCCTAAAAAATATCATCATACTTAGAAACAATATCAATTAATTCATTTTTATGAGATGGATCACACCCTTGGAAAGCATCGGATGTCCCAACATCTTTCTCTTTGACGACCATGAGTACATATCTCTTATTAGTGGTTATGAGTCTTTTCATTTGTCCTACACTAACAAGTGTTGTATTTACCCTCATGCTGTGAGCTCTAACAATACATTCCACTCCCCCTTTAGTAAGGTGGTATTTGTTCTCATGATGAAAGAGGAATGATTTTCTATCATAAAGATAAGGACTTCCCAACACTATGCCACATATATCAAGCGATACAACATCCAAATCCACTTCATCAATCAACTTTGAAGCAACAGAAAATCTGACCCTACATTGTTTGGTGACATTAAGTTTTTCTTTATCACATACCCAACCAAGAGGGTAAGGGTTTGGATGTGGTTTCGTTACAAGACCCATCTTCTTGACAAGTGCTTCAGATATTAGGTTTACTTGGGAACCCAGATCAAATAATGTATATATCTTAGTATGTTTAGATACAACTCGTATATGAAATAAGTCACTCCTCTTCCGTTCATCAATATGAGATTCATCATTGGAACTTGAACTAGCATGAAGAGAATCTTTACCTTGTACTCCATCCGTTGTGATATTTCCTTCATCTCCTGATTCGGAACCAATATCTTTTTGAACTGTAGCAACGGTCTTTGTCTTCCCCTTTCCACCGAATTGTTTCGGTTTCTTTTCTGGATGTAGTTTCCAATGGTTTTTTTCATCGTGATCACTCCTCTTACAATGAGTGCAATATGGTTTCCCTCCTTCTCTCGTTAGTGTAGCGGTTTTCTTGTCCTTCCTTTTAAACTTCTTGAAATTCTTTTGTGGGAAATTGGAAGGTTTCTTCGTGGGATCTTCTTAAACATGTTTCCCTCTGTTCTCAAGGTGAGTGGCTTGCAAACAAACTTCATCAAGACTAGTGGGATTAAACAAGAGAAAAGTATGATGAATATAATTGTGAAGTGTGCCAATATACTTCATTAAAGTTTCATAAGAATCCAAAGGAATATTCAATGCTAGATATTTCTTCCTAAATTCTTCTGTGAAATTTTGTACAGTCTAACCTTTACTCTTCCCCAAATTTTTCCATTCCATCATTGCTTTATGTAAATACCCTAATGGATAGAACTGCTTCCTTATCTATTTTTTAAATTCTGACCATGAAGAAAGAAGATTACCACACTTACTTATGTCATGTAGTTTGCTCTCCCACCATACGAGACCGGTACCTTCCAACCAAAGAGAATCCAGTTGCACTTTAACTTCCTCTTCGTCAATATGTTGAACACGGAAATATACTTCAACCTTCCGGATTCAATTGTCTAATTTCTCAGGATTATCATCTCCATTAAACATGGGTAAAACAAACTTTACATCAAGCTTTAATAATGGTTTCTTAAAATAGGCTTTATGGTTAGAATGTTGAGAGTGATGAGAATTCTCAAAGGAAGAAGAACTAGAACTTGAAGGCAAATATGGAGGCTCAGAAGGATCTCCTCCAACCCCTTGGTTTACCGAAGCATTAGCATCTGGTGGTGCTTCATTTTTCTTCCCTTTCTTCTTCATCCTCTTCTCGTAATCTCCATACATTCATTCGACCATTTCTGGCATGCGATAAAAGACCATGTGAAAGTTTTTCTCTTGTTCATCACACTTATCCTCTTCTACCATCTTCTTCCTTCGGGATGCACGAAAAACTTCAGGATTGAAAGTCTAAAGAGTTCCTTCACCCTTATTATGCTTGGCCCTAGTAAGCATTCATACTCAACAATTCAAGTCAAAGACGATTTCTCTGATACCAACATGATCCGGGATCTTTTCATCAGGTGACTTATTAAATAATTGCATAAAATGAGCATAAACAAAAGTACACCATAAAGAAGGAAAATCTCAAAAGGAAAGAGACATAATCATGCAATATGAACACAAAGAACTTGATGATGGAGTTCGTCCCTAGTGGACTGCATCTCTGGGTCCTGCTCTCAAATGGGTAGGTCTTTTTATTAACTCCACAAAAGAATTGGGCAAAATACATAAGTATACCTCATTATAGAGTTAAGTTACAGAAGATTTGATCAGATCAGAAAACTAACACCACCATTGCGTTCGTGGCGTCGTTTTACCTAAAAGTGACTGTCTCCACGCCTCGATCCAAGTTTGACACTTTTTGGCCCAAGAGACACCCCTGCCTTGGTTTTCGTGCCACTGCTCTGCAATAAATGATTGGCTCTATCTCGAAATGCGTGCAAAAATCTATCTCAAAATGCATGCCAAATCTGTATCTTACGGACGTGCTTGGTCTCACATGTCTCCTCTCTCCTGTCTCGAACATTGGCGAAGGCCTCCTTATATAATATTTTCGGGCAGTTAGGAATAAATGAATCTATTTGGCGCATTAGTTGTGGAGGTTATTTTAAGGCGTAGGTTGTTGGGGAGGTTCTGGGGTTGAATCCCATGGACTCCCCCTTTTAACACATGGGTATATTGTTTGTTGGCATGCTCTGCTAAAATAGCGTGCAGTGATTATGGCGATGGTTAAGTTTTGGTAGTTAGCAGAATATGCCACCATATATGGTGGAACTGCCAATGATTATCAATGTCGTCGTATGGCTTAACATAAAACCAGGGGTTGGGTCGAGGGCCTAGCCCCTTTTTCTTTCCTCCCACCTAAACCTTCAAACTTAAAATATAATTGCTCCATGTTATAAACAAGAAACATGTAGTGGTGTATTGGTTGGCATGGAATTGTAAAGCCTTTGGGCTGGGGGAGGTCAAGGGTTCGACTCATATGGAGTCATGAACATTTTACACATACCAACCACTGGAGGGGTGCCACGTGGCATCCCATCACTGAGCCATGTGGCACCATATCATTTGCTCTATAAAATGCCACTTGTCACAACTTAATTCGCCCATGTGTCTGTCATCAGACTTGTATGACCTTGCCACATCATCCCATGCCAACTCAGCATTGTGCCACATCAGCTGTATGGATGTGCCACGTGTCACCCTTGCAGTGGTGCCACATGTCACCTTGACGTTTTGACTTTTGACCAAGTTTGACCTGAACTTTGACCGCTTATAATTTTTTATTCGTAACTTTGTTTGACGAGCCATTTGCGTCATTAGAAAGCTTGTGACGCGCTCTTCGCGATCATGTCATTTTAACTGGTTTTGGGAACTTTTAATTTTTTCCCTTTTGATGTCTACTGAAGCCATTCTGAGCATTCTGAGTTACTTATATGAGTTATGAGTTGTTCTTATCCTTCTCTGGATCCTTTTTGGATCATTCTTTCATCAGACTCTATACTAGTAGGCATTATAATAGAGGCAACATTTTGAATGTTGAATTCATCCCCTCTGGATGGATGCAATTTGTGTACTTACTTTTGATGCAAGATCATTGTCCATACTATGTAATCATCTACTGCATTTTTTTGACATGAGTGCCTTTATGAATACAAAATATTTGTTAATATTAAAATATATATAGGGAAACACCACTTTGATTTCAGTAATAAAATTATTATTATTATTATTATTAACAGGTGAGGTAAAATCTTAATTTAATATATGTATTTATAAAACATAATTTAAATCCACCAAAAATTTTATCATGCTCAACTATTCAAATTACAATTTATGTATTCATTGTTTTTTCTCAGGATTTTGTGCATATATCCTATGCTTATAGAATGAATAGGGTAGCATGACGTTAGCTTTGGGATTTTCTTCAAGGCATCATGTCTCAAATGAGAATTTTATTATGCTCAATAATTCAAATTACAATTTATGTATTCATTGTTTTTTCTCGATATTTTGTGCATAGATCCTATGCTTACAGAGTGAATAGGGTGGCACAAATTTGGTTTTGGGATTGTCTTTGAGGCATCATGGCCCAATTGAGAACTATTTTGTGACTTATGACAAGCTTTCACGTAAGGTATGGCACCCAATTAGGGGTTTTTTTCTGGTCTTTCATAGACTTGTATGTAAGGTACCACAATTAAGTCACAGGGTGGGTATGGGGGGTTTGTGGGGCTTATCATGACCAATGCAAGGAAACACAACTCATTTCAAACCTATCATGGTCTATCTCGGTCTCAGTCTCGGTGTAGCTTACCGCAAACCTAAATCATATCTTGATTTGGAATGAGTGTAGAGCAAGACTCTTGAGATGAATTTTTAATTGGAATGATCGTCCCCTTAACCTTTATGTTCTTATTGTCCCCGAGGTGTAGGACAGTCGGTGACAGAGTGTGTTGTTAAGCCACTCCGTGTTGTTAAAGTCACCGATTCGAAACCTGCGGGGACAAAAAATCCAACCATGTTAAGGGTTGGTGTGTCTCAGGCCGGGTGCGATCCCTGGGTGATTTTGACGGCTTAGATGCCCCTGAGTCGCGGTTTCTCAAGCCATAGGTTAATCGTGTAGCCAATAGGTCCCGCACAAATTAACAAACAAACAAAAAACCTTTATGTTCTTATCTAATGCTAGTAGTTCTGCAATGAAAATATTTAACTATACATAATGAAAATATGTGGATATACATATGCATAATGATAAAATAACTAATAAATATGTGCTTTAATATAATAAATTAATGATGTTGATATGTGAATAAGGAAACATTACATATTGAATTAGTTAAGCGTGACCTGCGCCTCCGTGACCTAGCTGCTCTGCTCTGCGCCCTCGTGCTGCCTCCTGCGGCCTCCCTTCCTGGAAGCTCCTGCTGCTGGGCCTCCCGGTCTCCCTCCAGGGCCTTCCTGGCCCCCCCTCCTATTTTTTAGCCGAGCATACGGGCCGTCTGGGCCTGTCCAGAGATCAGTCATGCCGCCCCCTGGGGATCCGGTGTCTCTGGACCCTCCCCTGCCCCCTCCTGAAGTAATTGCTTTCAAAGCAATGATGGACTCGATCTCCAAGCGACAGCCCTCAGCCAATCAGTAGAAGTTCATTAAGAGGATGGATTCCATACCTTCGGTAGCTCTTCCTGAAGAAGAAACCTGTAAAGCAGCTCTTAATCTTGCTGAGAAAGGGCTCATAGGCCAGTTCACGGGCCTCTGGCCCTCGCCTAAGTCAGTAGAGGAGTGGACACAG
>ML786531.1:955189-982511 GCA_009831015.1 Picea engelmannii | reverse complement strand
AAGAAACCAAAAACAAGAGAGGGAGAATTGTTGAAATGTAGATGTGCTATACACTCATTTTTATTGGTATTTATAATGAACTATAAAATTGAGAGAGTTGTTAAAGTTGATCATGTCTTCGATAACAACTTAACAAATTTTCATTAAAATAATATAAAAGAGAAAAACCCTTGTAAATTATTCATGAGAAAGTAAAGACGATCCATATATCTTGGGCATATCAATTCCTCTCAATTTAATTGGATAGTGTCCCCACTATCCTCATACTTTAGGAAAAATATTTCATCTTCACTTTCGTGGTGTTGCTAAATAAAAAAAATCATTTATGAGTGTGTCATGTAAATGTTTGAATAGCTAATGCAAAGTGGTCAACAATCTGTCTGGATGATGGAAATAAGCCAACGGTCTAAGTATAGTAGAAAGGTATGTTGGAGGCACATGTAGAAGTTGACCCTATCGTGTTAGCTTTTGGGTTACTCCAAAATTGTTTATGTCGTTTTTTGGGGTGCTTCAAGAGATTTGGGGTACATGGTGTATGATCAGCCACTGGATGGTCTATGATAGATTTGCACATAGAATATGGTATGTGATTGATTAGCAAATTGGATATGGATTACTTAGTGGTTGCTTGACCTTGTTTGGGTGTTCTCTTAGTATTCTTCCCTAGGGCGTTGGAGTTCTCTTGACATCTTAGATGGCATCCTTCAATATGGCCACATGGAAAGGGTTGCTTACTTGGAGAATTGATGTATTGATGGATCCTTTGGAGCCTTATGCACTTGGTCTCTCTGTCTCTTGGAGTCGTTAGGGTTTCTTGATCTTGTTCGATCATCTTGAAGTTTAGGTTTATTATTTCATATTTAAATATTTGGAGATTGAGGTTTTGTGAAGAAACCCTAGATTGTACTTGGAGAAGTGAGGAAGATGAGGAGATGTCTTGGCTTGGAGGACTTACTTGAGTGATTCACGCTTGTTGGATCTCCTTGGTTGAGATAGATTTTTCCTCATTTTCCCTAGCTAGGGTTTTGGAGAGATAGTGGATTGTATTGGCCTCATGATGAGCCTATGGTATGTATATGAACTTCATCTTGTGCATATTAATGAAGTTTTGAGCTATCCAATACTTGAGTAAATCACATATTTGATTTTCCACCATCTATGCTCTTCATGGTTTGTAATTTCCAACTCTATATGTCTTTTTCATTTGACATAAGTAAAGGGTGATTTTGCTAAGTGATTCAACATTGTAGTTGAAGATGATAAGGATTGTTTTGTTGTTGTATTCACAGATGTAAATGAGTTTTTTCTGATCTAGTTTATGCATGATAAGATTGTTCCAAAAGGCATAAACTTACTATAACACTTTTGTATCTTTTCTCTTTGATTTGCTAGATGTTTGGGGTTGTTACAGATTGAAATAGTGTCCACTGCCATTGTCATTTTAATTACATTTCAAAACAACCTTAAGGTTGAAAATTCACAATGTTAAGATCCAGGAAACCTTTAGGATAGAGGTGAAATTTTTGTTTTTCATTAATTATTGGTTGTTAAGAAATTTCCACATGGTATCATAGCCTTTTTGGTTGAGATCACTCTAGGTGTAAGAGGGAGCTTGTATTTTAGTTGAAGATTACTTTGGAGAGGTGCTTGACCTTGTTGAAGTTATTGGGTGCAATCCCCTAGGTTGCTTGGGAGAATCACTTGGACCCTTGGAGGGTTTTTTTTTGTCTACTTCATATATTTCTTATTTGTGCACTTGACGATTGTTTCCAGATGTGTAAGATGACTCTTAATCTTAGATAGTGTGGCAAGTTGGAAGGGGATTAGCATTTTGTTCCATGTAAGCTCAAGCTTGAGTTACTTATGGAGGAAGTCGATCTTTGGAAGCATATATTGAAAGATATTCCCTAACATATCGATCCAACATAGTTGGTTGTTCAATGAAAGAAGGAAGCCAAAGTGAAGAGAATCATTCTTGATTATGTAAAGGATTATTTGATCTCACACATTGCATATACAATTACTTGTAAGAAAATGTTTGAAGATGCAATTGAGTTATTTCAAAACTCTTGCACTTATCAACATATGCTTTTGTGAAACCAACTTTCAATTATTTGCATGAGTGAGACAAATACTATGGTGAGCTACTTGACCAACACTATCGAATTTAAAGATTATTTTGTCACCATTGGAACAGTAGTGGATGATTAGGGGTTGGTTTCCATTGCCTGAAAATAACTTTCTCCTTCTTGGATGGCTTATGTTCACAATATTTGTGCTTGAGATACCTTGCCAAAGTTTCCAATTCTTTGGGTTGATCTTGTAGGAAGATATCATATTATGGTCTTATTCAAAACAATGGGGGGAATAGATGTTGTTAGTCTCATTGGGATGACAAAAAAGGGTAGCCAGAAAGGCTACAAGAAGGAGTAAGGTGCAGATGCAAGAAATAAGAACTTGATTAAGGTGACATGTTTTTAATGTCACAAGATGGGACATTATGCCAACCAATGTCCATTGAAGAAGAATGGAAAGTGTATGATACATGTTGTAGTTGGGACTGTGGCAGGTGTAGAGGAGGATCACTATTAATTTGAAACTACTTTTTCCATGACCTGTTGTTTGTCCTATAACATTGTGGCTAGTGTTGGATGGTTTGTGGATAGTGGACCTTCAATACATATGACATGCCTTTATTCATTTGGATTCATGAGCGAGATATAGGAATAAGTGTGGTTCTTGGTGATGATGCCACTTATCCCGTGAGAGGAATTGGATCCATTTGTTTTTAGATTCATTTTAATGATGTTCTTGAGTTGAGTGATATTTTATTTATTCATGCTTTGAAGAAGAATCTTCTTTTAGTTTCTTATTTGCCAAAAGTATAATGGAGAGTTTATTTTGAGGGACAACAATGCACCCTTGGTGATTGTAGTCTAGTTAATTCGAGGACTTTGGCTAGAAGGGTCAAAGAGGGTGGCCTTAATAGTTTACTTGTTGATCCAGTAGCACATGTACTTTCTAGTGAGAGATCTTATGAGTCTTATATCTTTTAGGAGGTTTGAGAGCATGCAGGAGTGCCCAAATCTTCTACGAGATCGAATATACCTCCTACGATATATGCTTGTCATATTGCATTAGTTTATTCCATCTATGAGCCTTACATTTGTCTAAGGGAGGAGAGATGTGATACCTTTATGGAGGACGATGTTGATTCCATGGTTGCAACTAATGGGAGAACTTTGGAGTATAGGGACAAGGTTGTTGGATACTCTCATACAAAGGGAGTTGACCATGATGTTACTCTTTCTTCAAGACTCTCTCGGGATTAGGAAGATGACATAATTTAGGTTGTTTTAGTTGTTGGAGGATTTGAGATGTGTGAGAGGGATTCTCACATTAACAAGTTGATGATAACCTTCTAGATGTTGTTACTTATACCAAAAGCTTGGTATTTTAGGATTAATGAGCTAACTTGTGTAGATTTCTATCTTTGTGACTTTGATAGTTGTGATTCACTTGTATTGATCTTGTATGGAGATATGATTATATTTGTAGTATGTCCTAGACAACTCATGATGTGGTTTTTGTTGAGTTCGGATTGTGATGTTGACGTAAGGGATGATGTATTTTTCTAGGTTTCTATGTTCCAAGGTTATGTTCCTTCATATTCATAGGTGGTCGGTATTCTTTTGAGGATTGAGATGTTATGATAGTTTGGGTGTCAGTTTCTCTACAAGAGGCAATGGTTGATTTTGGACTAAAATAGGTACATATTTGGTGGATTTATAAAGGGAGTCAAACATGTGTCGATGTAAACATTTTCCTTGTAAAGAAGGAGTGTTAGCTTTCAAGTTATGGTGAAAGTGTTTACACCATGTTTGGGGGTGCTTCATCAGATTGGGGGTACATGGTGTATGATCAACCTGTTGGAGTTACTTCACACACACCTAGGATTTCTTTTTCCTAAGGTTTTTATTTGTTTATTAGTCATAATTAGTCATTATCCAATCTCCTATATTTTAGGGGAGAATATTCCACCTGGTGTTATCGAAGTAATCGGTAGGTGCAGACACTAACAGATCTCCCTAGATCCACCTAGATCTAGAACAAAACAGGATAGGACATGACTCTTTCCCTAAGTTTTGACCATTGAATTAACTAGTAGGAAGGAATAGGTAACATACCTTTGTATCGCTTCCTAGGGTCCCTGTTGCTCCTGCTTCTCTCCGGTGCTCTCGTGAGGTCGAGACCAAGACAACACAAACCAACCAAAGTGAAGATAGCAAAATATATTCAACTACTAACTTATGTGTATGATCAAGGAATTACACAATAAAGTGAGAATAGCTTTATGGGAAAGGGACATGCCACTATATCATATTAATTGAAAGTAAAGATTACAACCTGATCGCCTTGATGTCGCAAGATTCCTTTCGATGGTTCTTGGTTCCAACACACACACTTGCTCAATCCTTGTATGAAGAAGATCAAATTCTCTTGATAGACTTGCTAGAGTCTCCAAGTTCCTATTCAATCTAAGTCCTTCACACAATTCTTTCACAAATTCTCCAATGAATCTTGCTTAACCTTTCTCATGAGAATCCCATCAATATATAAGAGAGGAAGAGATGGTTACATGGATGAGAATGATCCCACCAAATCAGGGAAACCAGTAAAGTGATAACCATTCGAATGCCAACCCATTTTCTAGAAGATCCCCTTCTAGAACTATTGAGATTTCACCTTTTTCCAAGCTTGACATCAAGTTTGCACCCTAGCTATTCAGCACAGTGCGAGAAGTTCGCACCCTGGCTTAAAGCAGCCTGCGAGAATGCGTCATTCTCGCATCCTGGTATACTTGCAGCCTGCGAACCCTCTTCAAAAGTATGTTTTCTGGGAAGAGATGAAGGTAACTTTTCTCAGGAGAAAGTTCTTATGAAGAGCCTGAGTACACCATCATTAATACACCATTATGACGACCAAAATCATGGGTAACATAATGCCCCCCAAAGTATGAGGTTGGAATTAGTGGCAGTCGAAATACTTTGTAAACTGAGTGTGTGTGTATGTCAGAGACCAGGATCACACCTAATCGGAAACTTGTGAACAACCAAGCATCTGCAGAATATCATTTTTAATTCTGAGGTAGGCATTCCCATACTCAGATCACAGACGGATGACATTATAGACATAGGTCATGGCCACCAATCATACACTGTGGATCCACGCCGTCAAAATATAGCATAGCCACCAGAAATACACTGTGGATCTATGCGAGAAAATTCAAATTGAGACGACATAGCCACAAGACATACAAAGTGGATCTATGTGTCGTAGATCATACATATCCCATCGCAACCTGGACAAAGAGATGATATCCAGGGTCTTCAATCCTACCTCCCAAAAGTACAAATCTAACCATGTGATTACATGTGTTGAAGTCAAACATGGTAGAAACCACTTGATTACCGGTCATTGATGAAACTGTTAACAAGTGCGAGGGAAATCACCATTGATGTCAATGACTCCCAAGGTACACTAGTACAATCCCTCGAATGTGAATGAATGAGTTGAATTTGAACATCCGACGAAATCTTTCGATCAGGGGTCAATGATTTAAACCCACTGTCGAAAGCGAGGAAACCAGCCATTGAGGCATGCAAGTTCCAAGGTACCAAAGAATTTCTAAGTCTTGTGTCCAGATAATGAGCTGGAGTCGATGGAACAAAACTCGTCATAGGAGGGCCTTGATGTATCCCCCGTCAATGACACGAAATGAGTAACAGATTTTGAAGGTGAAACAGAGTATGATGTAAGTTGAACTGGACATGGGGAAGGCCGACATGGAGAGAATGGACAACTACAGATGGTCGAATCAATTGAGGTTTCTGATGGACTTCTCTTGAACATATGAATGACACGACCAATGATTTGGCAGCATTGACTCAAAGACGACACAAGGAATGACCTTGTAGCAAATCGAATGAGAGACAAATGGATTTCCCAAACCGGCTTCAAATATAATGAACAAGGGGTGTCATGTTCAAGAGTGACACTTACTACCAGTTAATATGAAGATGAAAACATATCACTTTCCCAAATTTTCCCCCACCATTTCTGGCGAGCACCTCTTTATTTTTATGCAAGATTGAGGAGGATAACATATGCTTGTTGATGTAAGCTCATCCTTCGGATGAGTCCCTCAGAGTATGTTTATCGAACCCTAGGAAGGAGTGGTTTGGTCCCATTACAGGTCTGTCGATGTTTGTTTAATGAGTCCAAAGATAGAAAACTTGAAGGTTTTTCATGATTATAGAGTTTGGAAAAACACTTAAAAGAGAACTCTCTCAGTTCATTTTTCGTAAAATAGTCTGATGAGACCGAAAAAGAGATAAATTATCGCCCACCAGACGCTTTCTTCAAATACTTTATCGAGCGTGAAAATAGCAAGATCGCTCGGCTATCTTTTCATGTTTAGAGAGTCTGAAAAGAGCTTAAAGAGGACTCCAGGGGGGTTCCTTTTTCGTATAACCTTGTTGAGCCCGAAAAAGTGATAAAAGTATGCTCTATCGTGTTCTCATGTATTTTCGAGCATGAGAACAGATAAAAACCAAGCTCGAGGTTTTATACAAAAACCATAAAAAACAATCAAAACACGCGATGGAAAAAGAAAAATTATGTCTGCATCCATGTATATGAACCTCGAAGCCATTACTCCTGCAAAAGTTACACTCAAAAGGACATTAGGGTTTAGGCTTGAATCAATGAATAATTATAAAGATTTCAAATAACATGGTAAAAAGTAAATATAAAGAAATAACAACTCTTTTTACCATATCAATTTCACTTTTCACTATTGGAGTCCAAAAACCCCCTTTTACCCTCGAAGTTCGGCGTCAGATCGCGGGAGTTACGAGCATCCATTCGTTGAGCCGTCAGCGACAGTGAGGTAAGCTCTTTGTCTTCTACTCTTTCATGGTTTAAATTTGCATTTTCATTGGTTAAAATTCATTTTTTGATTCGATTTGGTGAGCCCTACTTGCGCTGAGCCATTCTCGCAGGTGGACTGCATGGGACCTGCGAGAATGGGTCATTCTCACAGGTGAGCCCATAGCAGCCTGTGAGGTTCTCGCACTGTGCTCAAAGGGCACCTGTGAGAACCGCAAAGCACAAAAATTTTTTAAATATTCGCTCAATGAAAAAGACCCAAATCATGAATAGAGTTGTTAATCCTCTTTTTGTGCTTCTTATGCAGGTAATTGGCCATCAAAATGGTTCTTGAATGGCGCGAAAGGGAGCACGAAGAAGACAATGCTATTGCCGTAAATCATCCACCCACTATTACTACATTGAGAAACTGTGGCCTTCTGAAATACTTTCGTATCCCGGGCATGAGGGCCCAAGTCAGGTTGTTAGAGTACCTTGTGCATATGTGGGATCCCGATCAGTAGGTATTTCATGCGGGGGTCCACACACTGTCCTTAGATATTGAGGACATTTACTTTTTGACTGTATTGTCATGGCGGGGGTACCATGTGAGCCTGACTGGTAGCAGAGGTGGCGGGCTAGCCATGAGTGAGTATTGTCGCATACACTGTGTTCCCGAAGCAGAGAGGAAGAAAGGAAAAGTATCCATTTGGGGGGTACGAGATTTGACCCTCTGTACTATCTTGTTTACCATAGCTCGGATGGCGGGGAGCTCTGCTCCTCACATGGCATTACAGAGTTACTTCCAGTATACTATAGAGTGTACTGAACCGCGGGTTTTCAACTGGACAGATGTTGTTCTTCGTAGTATGAAAAAACAGTTGACCAAATGCAGACGAGGCGACTTGAAGCAATTCAGGTACGGATATTTGTTAGTGTCATTCTTCCTTGAGAGGGTTCCGTTACTGAGGCTGCAGGTTTAGTGGAATTTACCGGCTCCCAAAGATCCAAGGATGCTGAGATGGTGTCAGCTCATGGCCCGGCACATAGCTGGGCCAATTATCAGGTATGATGATACCTTCTTCGATTGGCTGCAACCACAGATGTTGATGGTTGATGACTACGCTTATGCCGGGTTGGATTTCCGAGGAGATCCAGACTTAGTACTGCCAGAGGATGCTCAGTGGGGGGACCTTGGTAAGAAGTACACAATTTTTTTCTTTTTAAATGTTTTTGTGAATTTTTATCATATGCAAATGTTTTTTATATGTTCATTCAAAGACTAAATACAAAATTCATTTTTGATGATACAGATGTTGGACCTTACCGACCTCCTGGTACTTCTCCCATTCAGCGGCAAGGAGAGGTAGCGCCAGCGCCACAATATGTCGAGGATTATCAAGTAGTGGAACAAAACCTGGAGGGCTTGACCGCAGATATTCCAGACATGCCACTTGAAGAGGTTCCACGACGCGATCAGTGCCATTCAGTGGGAGTGTCAGGGTCCATGAGTCGACTGCTCTGTAGAGTTGCCCGGACAGTCATGTGTTATCGTGAACGTCATCCATGACGTCACTTTGTAGAAGCTATGAGCTTCAGATTTTGACATTTTGGTCTTCGGACGAAACTTTTTGTAAAAAACTCTTTTGATCGTTATATATAAAGATGGCTTCTATCGGTTTATCGTGTGTTGTGTGAACATTGATTTGATTGATTTATAAATGATTCAAATGTCTATATAATACATAGTTAGCCAATGCATCAGTTAATGTATTTAGACATCTAGGAATATGTTGATATTCAATATAATCAAAATAACGCTCCAAGAGGCGAATTCGCAAATACACTCATAACAAAGTAGGACTTCGAATAGTATAGACATTACTTAACTGTAGTACTACAAGCTGTGAATCGAGTCGCACAACCAAATGATGAATTCCAAGTGAGATAGCATCAACCAATAATTCAATAACGGTGCTATACTCTACAATATTGTTGGTCGCACGGCCGAGACACACACCTTGTAAAGAGACAAGTTCGTTTTTAGGGGCGTAAATTGCCCATGCAGCGGAAGCAAGATTCTAAGTACTACGGCTAGTGCCATCAGCGAAACCAATGTAGGGTAGCGAAGACTCCGACATCTGGAAATCAAACACAACGTCACATAAGGGTAGAGACCAGATAATGACGAAAGCAAGCTATAGTAACACACAAGAAGTATGATAAAATAAAAATACAAGTACTTGTGCACAGGTGATCTTATGCATAGTACTTCTTCAAGTACAACCCATTTCTGGGTTCACTTAAAGGGATACCATCGTAATCTACTAACTCATAGGCTCCTTTCTCCAAAGCCCGTTTAACGATATAAGGACCTCGCCACATGGCTTCGAATTTTCCAGCTCCTAGCACATCTCGATCTTGTTCGTAGAAGAGAACGAGATCTCCTTCAGAGAAAACGTGAGGCTTGACATGTTTGTCGTATTGGGCCTTGACATGTTTTTTCTGAGTTTCTATGACTAGGGTAGCATCACGTCGAGTTTCGTCTAATCACATAAGATACAATAGACGTTCTTCCTCAGCAGAAGTGTTTGGTAGGAGTTCAAAAATTAGTTTTAAAGAGGGTATATTGCATTCAATTGGGAGAATGGCTTCCAAACCATAGACTAACCGAAAAGGTGTAAACCCTGTAGCAGACTTGACGGATGTCCGGTAAGCCCACAATGTCGAAAACAACATTGTGTGCCAACTTGTTTTGTGAATCCCTATCATTCGTCGGAGCATAGTTATGAGAACTTTGTTAATTGCTTCGACTTGGCCGTTGGCTTGTGGGTAATAGGGCGTTGAGTTTTCATGGTGAAGACCCAACTTTTTAGTAAACTCAGACATCATGAAGTTTCGAAAGTGGCTATCGTGATCAGTGATGATAGCCTGGGGAACACCAAAACGAGCTATGATGTGATTAAAAATGAATAATGTTGCAGTCTTTCCAGTGTTGTCGAATGTCGGCATTGCCTCAGCCCATTTCGTAAAGTAATCTACGGCTACTATGATGTATCCATGCCCCCCGACTGAGTGAGGGTGACATGTCATGAAATCGATGCCCCATTTCGCAAAGGGACCAACGGAGACTACAGGGTGGAGAGGAGCGGGATGTGACCGTATCTTGTTATTATAGGTCTGGCAAGCATGGCATTTTTGAATGGCGATTAGGCAGTCGTTGAATAAAGAAGGAAAAAAATACCCGGCTCGTAAGATATTCTAGGCAGTAGCATACCCAGACATATGACCACCACAGGCTCCAGAATGGCAGTCATTCAGAGCTCTCTCGGCCTCTTCAAAAGTGAGGCAGCGTCGAAAAACGGAGTCGATCCCCCGACGATAAAGAGTATCTCCGAGAATAATATATTGACGGGCTTGGTATCGTATTCGATGTCACTCAGTACTGGACAAAGTTGGCCGGAAATTTTGGGTTTGGAGATAGATAATGATATCACCATACCAAAGATCATCAGTGTTGATGAGGAAAAGGGATTCATCGGGTAATGAATCAGCTGCTACATTTTCTGTTTCAGGATAGGGAAAGTCGCATATCAACTCAGCAAACACTAAGGACTTCTTAGACTTGGCGCATTCAAATTCCAAGTCAAACTCCTGGAGTATCACAATCCATTTGGAGTATTTTCCCCCTAGCAATTGACGTGTAAGAATGTGTTGCATAGGGTTGCAGTTGGAAATCACTGTAGTCTTGCGCGAGAGGATATAGTGTCGGAAGCGTTGGACGGCTTGGACAGCATCCAGGGCCAGTTTTTCGACATGTAAGTACTTGATTTCGGTAGGCGTTAGACTTCAACTCAAGTAGTAAATCACATGTTTGTCATTAGCATCATCCTCTTGGACGAGAACCATACCAATGGTGTAATCTGAGGCAGCAAGGTAGAGGAAATAATCGCGACTGTAATCGGGGGGAAAGAGAAGCGGAGCATGTGTTAGGGACAATTTCAAAGCTTCAAAAGCATTGTTGGAAATGGCATCCCACACGAACTCGGACCTCTATTTTAATAACCGCGTAAATCCACGAGTTATCTCATCATAATTTGGAATAAAACGACGAAGAAAGTTTACTTTCCCTTGCAAACTTTGCAACTGGCGAAGTGTAGAAGGAGGAGGGAGATTAAGGATTGCCTCGACCTTTAAAGGATCCACCCGGATCCCTTGACGTGAAACGATAAAACCGAGAAGGCGGCCAGATTCCACGCAGAAAATGCACTTATGAGGATTCAAACGTATACGGTAGAATCAACAGCGGATGAAAATGGCTCGGAAGTGGGTTGGGTGATCGACTCGTCGCATGGAGTGAGCGGGTAAATCGTCCAGATATGGTTGGACGATGTGTTTGATATCTTGGAAAGCATAAGACATAGCGCGTTGGAAAGTGGCGCCAGTGTTCTTGAGACCGAAAGGGAGTTTTCGATAGGCAAAAGTACCCCAAGGACAAATAAAAGCAGTCTTATGTTGATCCTTGGGAACAATGTTGATTTGATTATAACCGGAGAAATCATCCATTAGAGAGAAGATCTCACTTCTGGTGCAATCGTCGACGATCTGATCGAAAAAGGGGGTAGGAAAGTTGTCTTTGGGACAAGCTTTGTTGATATCCCTATAATCAACGCATACACAAATTGTGCCTTGTTTCTTGTCGATCGGGACAAGATTGGAAACCCAGAAAGTAAGGGCCACTGGATAAATAAAGCCGGCTTTAAGAAGTTTCTAGACTTCGAGCTTGATAGCAGCCGCTTTACGTGGGTGAACAGGACGAAGGCATTATCGGATGAGTTTGACATCGGAGTATGTCTTGATCTCATGTATCACAATCTCAGGGTCAATGCCTGGCATTTCTTCGTAGCTCCAGGCGAAGATGTCACGAAACTCTTTAAATAGGGATGTGTAGGTGACGATTTCGTCAGAAGAACACGAAGCTCCAATATGGACATTTTCGACAATCCCAGGTTTGATGGATATGTCAAGGGGAATAGTGGGCGAGATATTGCTTAAGTTCCCTTCGAAAAACACATCGTGTGAAGACTCGAAAACGGTTGAAATGACGACAACGGTCGACGGAGTCGAGATTCGTTGGTAGTTCTCAATGGTATGTTTCTCCAGAAAGAGGATGGAACGATGATGCCCATCATCCCAAGGGGTGTCCTCCATGACAGACATGATCATCTCATCAATGGGAAAAATGACACGGAAAGGATCGGGAGACAACTCATCAAGAGAGGGGGTAGAAGGGGTTGTCGATTGAATGGCGTGATAGGCAGATTCAATTGGACTTAACGGCATTGTGTCACCGTAATAAATATGATCTCCAGGGTCAGGTACTATCCAGGGGTCGTGAGACGCAGGAAGTTCGTGAGACGAAGTGGAGATCATGTTGATGGAATCAACAGACAAGCGTGGAACATCGGGCGGGGGAATCGGGAAAGTACGTTCTTATAACCCGGTGGGGTTTTAGCGATGAACGGTATGTTGCCAGTACGGGTATCGGAATTAAAGAAGGCTAGTTGGTCGACGGTAACAACCTTTCCTTGATGAGGGAAACGTACTACACGGAAAAGGGTCGACACAACGGCACGCATAGAATCGATCCAGCTGCGGCCAAGCAGAAGATTGTAATCAAGGGGAGCGTCAAAGACTTCCACTTCAACTTGGACCGTTTTTCCTTCTAGCGTGATGGGCAATGAAGGAAAGACACCGTAGGGCTTAAAACCAGAGCCATTGAAGGCTTTGAGAGTGTTCTGGGATTCGTTTAGAGGGGGAGAGCCAATGGATTTCCAGCAGGTAAGAGACATGACATATGTCGAGGCACCCTCGTCGATAACAGTTTGGCAAATGTTTTTGTCGGAGACAATTACTTGGATCTGGAACGCGAGTTGAGGGGGTAACCTTGGAATGTGATCGTCCAAGTCAAAGATTATTAAATTCATATATGTCGGGTCAATTCCACCAATAGATTTCAACAGTCCCTTCCTTTGTGAGGGACAACTCTGAAGGACTTCGAGGGCTGACATCGCAGAAGGTGCTTGGGCCAGATCTTCAACAATGTTGTAGTTCTGGGCAGCACGAGCATGAGGATTGAAAGCCGATTTCCAAATGACGCCCTTCGGGATGGGTCATAGAACTATATCGAGGCTCGGTCATTCAAGATGAAGAGGACCGTTGGTAGGTGGAGTCGCGGGAGAGGGTTGTACCGAGGAAGGAGGTAAATCATCAACCTTCTGCTTAGATGGAGAATAATCTTTAGCTCAAGTGGTAAGTGCAATGTCGCTCTGCTTCGAATCGCCAGTACACATTAATACATAGGATGTAGTAGAATATGAGAGTTGGTCATGAATGACCAACTGAGCCTGTTGTTGAGACGGGAAGGGTTGAGACAAAACGGCTGGAGCAGGTGGTTTTGGGGTTCCTTGAAGGAACTTAGTGACCTCGGTGCATTGTGGACAATCCTTCATGTAGTGATCATCACCACAGATAAGACAAGGGTATCGTGGTTTGTGCTTATCTCGATCGTCAATAGGTGTGGTTTTGGTTCGGTCTGCTTGAGATGTATTTATGTCCTCCTTATTCTTACCTCTTCCCTTTTTGGATTTGTTTTTACCGGTTGGGGTAGATTGAACTGCGTTGACTTCAAAAGTCTTTCCGGTGGGAGGGGCAGGAGATGGAGCATTTTGAACATTAGAAGAAGCAGGTTTAGGGTTGGTGCTTGACACGGAATGTGGTTGGGCTTGGAAAGTACCAATCACACCGTCGGTTGCATGAGAAGCAGCTGGAGTAGTTGAAGTGGCGGAAGTGGAAGGATGAGGTAAGTTAGGTAGTAAGTCGTAAAGGGTGCCCGTTTGTGAGTAAACGAGATCAATATATTGAGCATGACTTATGGCCTACTCTTCGGTGACGACTCCACCCATGGCGATGTCACGACCAATGTCATTCACAAATTATTTGGTGAACCATTCTACTAGCAACTGATCGAGGAGTTCAAGTTTGATGAGACGTCGTCTCCGTCGCCACTCATGAATATGGTCAGATATATGAGTGGCTTTGCTCTATTTGAAAGAACTTAAAATCTCAGTCCCCATTTCGTAATGGATCAGTAACTGGTAGTGCGTGAGAAAATCCATAGCTAGGGTGTTGAAATCAGCGAAAAAACCTCATGGTAATTCGATATACCACTTCGCAGCAGAACCTGTGAGGGTTCGTTGAAAAAGACGTAAACGAATAGAGTCATCCATCAATGAGTTGGATGAACACCAGAGGTGAAAAGTCATGACGTGATTGTTCGGGTCCTCTCCCGCTTTGCCGTCGAATTTAGGAATATTCGAGGGTAGTTTGGCTGGTATAGCAGGCCATTGGGGAGAGTGACGAATCGGATCATTTAAAATCCTCAACAAATCCAGAAGATCCAGAGTGGCCAAAAAGGGTAACTGTCGATTCACCTGCGGGTACTGGTGGCTTTGGGGGGGAAGCCCCATCAACAAACCAGTAGGACCATAAGCAGTCTGCATGTAATGCGAAGACCCAGGTAGATTCGGTGGTGGCTGGAGAGGATAGTAGCTCATGGGATTGTATCCTTGAGCAGGGACATGAGTTTGAGCATTCGGGCCCCAAATAGGATTGGGCATACCTGGATACGGTTGGCCTATATTAGGGGCAGGAAACTGTTGCCCCCCAGTCGATTGAGGAAGATGTTGTATCAACTGATTCCAATACTAGGCCAAGGATAGAGGTATATTTTTTCCATGAGGTGGGGTCGGCCCTCCTATCGAAGGTGGTGTCCCAGCCAGGATTTGCGTTCCAATCGAGGGTTGTGCTCTAATTGGAGTGTGCCCGGTAAGAGGAGGTGGTGTCGTACCACCTTGTCCACCAACGGGAATGTAGAAGTTTGGTGTAAAGGACGGGATAGTGCCACTAGTATTAGGATTGCTAGTGGAAGACAAGAAAGGTCTTCCAGAAGGAAATTGAGGGAGTGTCGGAATAAAACTGGGAATAGAGTGCCCAGAAGAGGAGGGATCACCAGGAGAGCTAGATGGGGTTTGCGGGGGAGTTGAAATGGAAGCATTCAACGCACGGTATCCGGGTGGTAGTGTCGGAGTGACGTTGGGCGTTCGCGGTGTGTTAATGGAAGCAATACTAACCGCAGTAAACCCGGTTGGGACACTCGTAGTATCTGTGAGATGGGCCATTTCGGCAGGGACGGTAAAGTGATAAGTGGTAGTCAATGGTACTGTCTCTGTCTCGGAAATCACAGGTGGGTTGATTTCGAAGATCACAGGTGAACCTGGACCAAAAAGGTCCCGTCGAAAAACACCTGTAGACAAAAAAGGATCTTGGCCTTCTATGCCTGGAAAGGGTCCAACGGGTGATCCAGAAGATGTAACAACTAAGTCTCCGGAAGAATTCAGTCGCATAAACGGTCGGTCAGAACCAGGTTGAAGTCGAAAGTCCTCTCAAGTATTGGTAATTCGGAAAGGTTCTAGAGAGTCAGTTCATTCCACTTTTGGTGTGGTGATGTCTTGGACTTCACTCTGCTGAGGAGAGCCCTCGGGTGAATTTGTAGTCAAGGGTTGAGAGCCTTCAGGATGCTCTGGAGATAAACCCTGCATTCTACATGAATGACATGGAGGAGATATTGTAAACGAGCGACAGACTTACGAAGAAAATCTTATGGTCGACTTCGATAAACAAACAACACACGCTAGTAAACAAAATCTAGGAAGAAATCACCAAGCAAGCAAGACCTTATAATTCCGAAGTCACTAGTTGGTGATGAAATCCAACGTCATAACAATGAGATGAGAAGGGGCTGGGCTAGGGTGGAAAAGTTACGTTGACGACCTGCTTAACGGACTTACACCCCGGTGCAAGCTCCCACACATAATCGTGGGTATACCCTCCAAGGAGCCTGAGTGAGTTTGGCCAACGTCGATTCCAGGTATCGTGAAGACTTGCCCCTTCACAGTCACCTTGTGTAAGAACCTAGAAAGATAGGCCACTAAGGTTACCACCAACAACAATAAATCCTGGGGGGACAGTCGACAGTCTGATCCACACGCAAGGGCAGGGTATCTAGCCCGAAATCAACTCAAAAGGCTTCCACTCATCATTGTGGGTATACCCCTGAGTGATCCCCGTAATATGTGTAATCTCTACACCGATATCAAAAAAGCAGGGTGAGTAACTCTGTCAATATCAATGTGACCTCGTGTTTGACCCTTGTGTGAGAAGGGCTTCCCAGGACAAGATGTTGTAAATGGAATTTGACACTCCTTACCACAAGACGCTATTGTGTGTTTTGTGCTTTGGAGAGTGTATCTCTCTGCGTACTCCAAAGTGCTAGCTTAGCTAAATGTTGGTGTAATAGAGCCCTAGAAAAGAGTTACTAGTTAAATTTCATGATTGCGCAATGTTATTAGAGGCTGTTGTTACTCAAAGGAAGCGGAGATGAAACTGATGTCGTATGAGACTCTGACCCAACAATGCATAGATAGGAATGAAATTTATCAATTTTCTTTCAATGAATTCTATGTACGGGAGGGAAAGAGAAGTTTCCTGGATCAACTTGAACTACAAGACACAATTTCCTTTAAAATGCAAATGCAACAAATCACGCATCAATAACAATTCTCTATTGTTTCTTTTTCAATAATTTCAACAATTGATTTTCAATACTTTTAAGACAAAAAAGTTTTTGAAAGAAAAACACTTTGTTCACTTTTCAAAAAGAACCTACACCATGATGGTGATAGTGGAGAAAATCAAAAACCAATGAATCAAGCAATAGATAAAAACCCAAACCAATCTTTCAATGGAAACAAAAAATAACAAGCCAACCAAACTAGTCTTTTCAATTGCATGAGAAAAGTGATTTTTCAAACAAGAAACAAATGATGAAGACAAAGAAAATTAACTTTCAACCAATCTCCGGTCCTTAACCAATCAAGCACACTCAGATGTCGAAATCAGAGAGTATGGCTTTGCCAAGAAAAGTCAAGAAATGAAAGTCAAGAACAAGTGACAGGAAGAGCCTTGAAATCCTAAGACTATTTGCGCACGAAAAACGAAGACAAGAAGAATATCAATCAATGGTCCTAGAAACTCTTTTTAGGCATCTAAACTGATCTGGGCAATTCAAGATGCAAAAATTCAAATCCAAAACTTTGAAAAAATGAGTTCGCAGGCTGGCAATATTACACAGTGCGAGAATTGATGATTCTCGCAGGTGGCCTTTGAGCAGAGTGCGAGACCCTCGCACTGAACCTAAAAGCAGGATGCGAACCCTATAGATTCTCACAGGCTACTATGAAGTGTATTGCGAGAATGTCTGAAACTAGTCAAAATTTTGGAAAAAGACACAAAATTTGAAGAGGCCTCTGGACCCAGAGGGTCTATCAGGGTATCCTGAAGACTCAGAGATTGATGTGAATGGAGAAAGGTAAGGCAAGAACAAATGGCCAAGGAAAAATACCAAAAACCACAAATAAAACGGGTTATATCCCCAGTGGAGTCGCCAATTTTGTTATCGGACTAATCGGTAGGTGTGGACACTAATAGATCTCCCTAGATCCACCTGGATCTAGAACAAAACAGGACAGGACATGACTCTTTCCCTAAGTTTTGACCATTGAATTAACTAGTAGGAAGGAATAGGTAACATACCTTTGTATCGCTTCCTAGGGTCTCTGTTGCTCCTGCTTCTCTCCGGTGCTCTCGTGAGGTCAAGACCAAGACAACACAAACCAACCAAAGTGAAGATAGCAAAATATATTCAACTGCTAACTTATGTGTATGATCAAGGAATTACACAATAAAGTGAGAATAGCTTTATGGGAAAGGGACATGCCACTATATCATATTAATTGAAAGTAAAGATTACAACCTGATCGCCTTGATGTCGCAAGCTTATTTTCGATGGCTCTTGGTTCCAAGACACACACTTGCTCAATCCTTGTATGAAGAAGATCAAATTCTCTTGATAGACTTGCTAGAGTCTCCAAGTTCCTGTTCAAGCTAAGTCCTTCACACAATTCTTTCACCAATTCTCCAATGAATCTTGCTTAACCTTTCTCATGAGAATCCCATCAATATATAAGAGAGGAAGAGATGGTTACATGGATGAGAATGAACGCACCAAATCAGGGAAACCAGTAAAGTGATAACCATTCAAATGCTAACCCATTTTCTAGAAGATCCCCTTCTAGAACCATCGATATTTCACCTTTTTCCAAGCTTGACATCAAGTTTTCACCCTAGCTATTCAGCACAGTGCGAGAAGTTCGCACCCTGGCTTAAAGCAGCCTGCGAGAATGGGTCATTCTCGCACCCTAATATACTAGCAGCCTGCGAACCCTCTTCAAAAGTATGTTTTCTGGGAAGAGATGAAGGTAACTTTTCTCAGGAGAAAGTTCTTATGAAGAGCCTAAGTACACCATCATTAATACACCATTATGACGACCAAAATCATGGATAACACCTGGAGAATATTCTCTTTCAGTTGACACTTCAGTTTGACTAGTTGAGTTGAGTTTAGATGTTGCATTGGGATCATCACCATGCAACATTGTGATCATCACCATGCTAATTCGACCTTGCCTTGGTATCATCACCAGAGTGGCACATTATCCTTGATTCCCTGAGTTAACTCCTCACTACTCTCTATTTAGTCAGTTAACTGAAGACTAGTTAACTAGTTAACTCAACTAGGTGGCAGTTCACTCCCATAACTGCCTAAGACACTACAATAGGTGGCAGTTCATTCCCGTAACTGCCTGAGAGACTATAATAGGTGGAAGTTCACTCCTGTAACTATTGTTGTGTGTCCAGATCACTCTATACCACCACTATGGCGACTTGGTTCACCTCAAGTCGAACTCATTGAGTTATACAAAGTATATCATGTGTAAATTATTCATTATTCAAACGGTTAATGAGAATTCTTCCCTTCTTTCTCTCCTTCTTCTTCTTTTTCCAATTCTCTCTGAAAAAGTGTGTATTAATGTTTAGCTAGATCTATTATGTACAGGTTCAACACATTTACATGGTATCAGAGCCGATGGACTGCTAAGCAAAATCTACACCAAAAATTTTTGCAGGTACAAAAGATTGAAGACAGCGGAAAGATGGAATTCCAAAAAGAATTCATTCTTACACCTTACAACTATTTTGCATGGAAGGAGAAAATATCCATACATATCTGATCCAGAGGGTTGTATAGGTTAACCATGAATACAGATACATAATCGACATCAGCCATAGAAAAATCACTTGAATCGCATGGATGAGGCACTCGAAACAATTTGTAGTCTTATTTCTCCTGATCTCCTTTTTCACATATCTTCCTGTAAGACTCCCAATGAAGCCTAGAAAATCTTGGAAGGGATCTTTGGAAAATAGGATGAGATGAGGGGACACATGCTAGAGGTGGAGCAGCTTACATTAGATCCAAAAATCTTCGACAATATCCAAGATTTCTTTACAAAATTCAAGGATTTACTGTCGCAACTCAAATCTTGCAGGGTTGATAAATCGGTGGAGGAGAAACAAATGGTTCTTACCATTCTCTCCAAGCTTGGTCCTGAATTCTCTGTATTCGTATCCACATTCCATACTTTCATATTCACCTCTGGAGCCACTTGGAAGATGCCTTCTCTTGAGGACTTTATCGAATCCTTGACACAAGAGCAAACCAAGCTCATCAACATGGGCGCAATCAAAGGCCCAAGGGCGCATGCACTCATTGTGCATGATGGAAGCCACAAATATCATAAATCTAAAGATAAAGATAAGTGGAAATCTCATGCACATATGAAGAAGGAAGGGTACACAAAACCCTTCATCGATGCCTCCGGATCCAAAGGAGAAAAGGGAAGAAAAGGAGAGAAATGCACGTACTATCACAAAGGATTCCATTTGGAATTTGCATGCATGCAAAAGCAAATAGATCTGATGTCTCAAATACTTTAGCAAAACAACCTTAGAGATCGGATCCCCGAGGGTGAAAAGAAGAAGAATCCAGAAAATCTGAATTCCAAGAAAGGTAATTCTAGCCATGCCTTGATTTCCATCAACTCCTTTCCTGATGCTTGTATCGTAGATTCAGGAGCATCACATCACATGGTTGCCTCAGAAGAAGTATATTCTTCATTGGATGCATGCAAAGGTCCTCCTATTCTGATGGGGGACAACTCTTCTGTCGAAGTCACCAGAAAAGGAAGGATTGAACTCACCAACGGAAGCTTCGAGAATGTGTTGCATGTTCCCAAGCTTTTTGTCAACCTTCTCTCTGTGTATCAAATGAAAATTTTTAGCACCGGAAAGAAATTCGTATTCACACCAAATTCTGTGGACATCTACGATATGAAAACCAACTCTAGAGTTGCTACCGGTGAGGTAAATCATCAGTCTAGATTGTATACATTTTTTGAATTCATTGAACCTGATTCTACTTTACTGCTTACTCATGCTGATGAAAGTAGTAGTATATGGCATGAAAGGTTTGGACATTTGAATTTCAGATACATGCAACAGCTTAGCATGCATATATTATTTGATGGTCTACCAGACATCCATTTCTCCAAGGGAGTATGTGAGGGATGTGTTCTCGAAAAACACCCTCAAGAGAAATTTGACAAAGGAAAGTCGCAGCAAGCTTCTGCACCTTTAGATCTGATCCACAGTGACCTCATGGGTCATTTTCCCCTTCCATCGATCAACAAAGCAAGGTTTGTTCTCATTTTTGTTGATGATTTCTCACGTTTTACTTGGATCTACTTTCTCAGGCAAAAATCTGAGGTCTTTCAACACCTCAAAGATTTCAAAGCTATGGTTGAGACACAGTCCGAAAAGAAGATCAAAGTCCTCCGAACTAATAATGGGGGAGAGTATGTGAATCATGAGATTCATAATCTTTGTCATGAGGCAGGGATTCAGTTGCAGCATACAGTTCCCTACACTCCGCAGCAAAATGGATTTGTTGAGCAGAAAACCAGATCTCTAAAGGAGATGGCATCTTACATGTTGCATGCAAAGTCACTACCACAGAGACTATGGGCCGAAGCACTTAACTGTGAAACATACATCCAAAATAGATCTCCCGGTAGATCTGTCAAGGATAAAACCCCCTACGAGGCTTAGAGCGGCCTCAAACCGGAAGTGGCCCACTTTGGCATTTTTGGTTCACGTGCATGGGCCTGGATTCCCTCTGAAAAGAGGAAGGCACTTGATCCACAGAGCACTGAGTGCATTTTTTTTGGATACCCCGATGGTGTGAAGGGATATCGGCTTATTGATCTTTCCTCATACCGACTCATCATTGAGCGTAGTGTCTAATTCAAGGAAAGTGTCTCGCATGTACCTCAACAGTCACATGCAGACACCTTCACTCTTCCACCTATCCGAGATGATGAGCATGCACATGCCGACTCTTCTTCAAATGAGAGTTCTGATTGAGAGGACTCAGATGGTTCAGATTCAGAGTCAGTGCAGTCAGATGCAGAGTCAGAGAATCCAGATGCAGTTGCAGAGCCAAAGCAGAGGCCCAAGTGGGCACAGACTACTCTTCAAGATGTAGGGGATCTCGTTGGTGATCCAATCGATACCATGAGGACTCGATCTGATTTCGAGGAGCCTCTTGTTGCACTCACTACCACTGAACCATTGTCATCCATGCATATTTTCTTGGTTCGGTCTTCATATCCACAGTCTTATGGCGAGGCTGCTGGAAGTCTCTTTTGGGAATCTGCCATGCAGGAGAAGTACAACTCCCTCCTCGAGAACCAGACTTGGGATCTGGTTGCCCTTCCTTCTGGGAGGAAACTTGTCAGATGCAGATGGGTCTACGGGACCAAGAGCGTAGCAGATGGACAGATCAGCAGATATAAATCCAGGCTTGTCACCAAAGGCTTTCAGCAGGTTCATGGTATTGACTATGATGAGACCTTCGCTCCAGTAGAGAAGATGGATTCCAAATGATTGGCACTTGCCATTGTGGCAGCCAAGGGATGGGAATTCCATCAAATGGATGTGAAGAATGCATTTCTTCACGATGATCTCTCTGAGGAGATCTACATGGAGCAGCCCCAAGGATTTATGCAGGACTCATCTTTGGTCTGTCGACTAAAGAAGTCACTTTATGGCCTCAAACAGGCTCTGAGGGCATGGTATGCCAAGATGGACTCCTACCAGTTGTCACAGAACTTTGTACGTTGTAAATCAGACCCGAATGTATACATGCTCAGAACGGTTGATTCACTTCTACTTTTAGTTCTATTTGTCAATGATTTGTTGATCACCGATTGCTCGACTTCAGTGATTGCTACAGTCAAGAGGATTATTCATGAAAGGTTTTTGATGACGGACATAAGTCCTCTACACTTCTTCCTTGGACTTGAGATCATTCAGGATGCATCAGGCATCAAACTGTCTCAAGCCAAGTATGCATGAGATCTCCTTGAGAGATTTCACATGACAGACTACAAGTCTTCTCTGAATCCTTTCCTATGAGGAGTCAAACTTGAGGATGGCGGGGAGACCCCACTGGTTGACAGCACACTGTACAGACAGCTAGTGGGGATATTGTTGTATCTTACACACTCCAGACCAGACCTCTCATATGCAGTTGGTGTAGTTTCTAGGTTCATGTAGGAGCCGCATGAACTACATTGGAAAGCTGAAAAGTGTATCCTTCGATATGTACAGGGCACCATCACCTTTGGGATTCATTATGCAGCAGACTCTACATTAGATCTCATTGGTTTTATTGATTCTAACTAGGCTGGCGATAGCATTAATCACAAGTCCACATCTGGTTACTCAGTCAGTCTTGGTTATGGGCCTATCTATTGGTCGAGCAAGAAGCAAGTTGTCATTGCTTTACCTTTAGTCGAGGCAGAGTACAGAGGGGTAGTTAACATAACCATTCAAGCTATGTGGCTACAACATTTTCTCACTGAGTTGGGCATTCAGTTTCATCGATCGATCGTCATCTGGTGTGACAACCAGAGCACTCTGAAGTTCTGCAGAGATCTAGTTCAGAGGCAATGGACGAAGCACATTGAGATCCACATGCACTACATCTGAGACTTGGTACATGAGGGGATCATCGACTTATAGTTATGTCCTTCAGCAGAACAGACGACAGACATTTTCACCAAGACCTTCACTGAGCAGAAATTCCATTCTCTGCGAGGTCGTCTTGGNGGTTCCCATGAGGTTTTCCCTCTTTCCTCACTTTATTTTCAGTGTATATTTTGTACTTGGGTACCTAACATGGCCTCATTGTCGGGACCCAATATTTATTTTCACCATAGTGATGTTCAGGGGGGGTGTTGGAGTTACTTCACACACACCTAGGATTTATTTTTCCTAAGGTTTTTATTTGTTTATTAGTCATAATTAGTCATTATCTAGTCTCCTATATTTTAGGGGAGAATATTCCACCTAGAGAATATTCTCTTTTAGTTGACACTTCAGTTTGACTAGTTGAGTTGAATTTAGATGTTACATTGGGATCATCACCATGCAACATTGGGATCATCACCATGCTAATTCGACCTTGCCTTGGTATCATCACCATAGTGGTGCATTAGCCTTGATTTGCTGAGTTAACTCCTCACTACTCTCTTTTCAGTCAGTTAATTGAATACTAGTTGACTAGTTAACTCAACTAGGTGGCAGTTCACTCCCGTAACTGCCTGAGAGACTACAATAGGTGGCAGTTCACTCCTGTAATTGTTGGTGTGTGTCCAGATCACTCTAGACAACCACTATGGAGACTTGGTTCACCTCAAGTCGAATTCATTGAGTTATACAGAGTATATCATGTGTAAATTATTCATTATTTAAACGGTTAATGAGAATTCTTCCATTCTTTCTCTCCTTCTTCTTCTTTTTCCAATTCTCTCTGCAAATGTGTGTATTATTGTTTAGATAGATCTATTATGTGTAGGTTAAACACATTTGCACAGCCCCTATATGGTCTGTGTTGGATTTGCACATGGGATATTGTCTGTGATGAATTGGCACATTGCGTATGTTTTACTTAGTGGTTGCTTGACCTCAGTTGGGTGTTTTTTTTTGCAATATTCCCTAGGATGTTGGAGTTCTTTTGATGGCTTGGGTGACTTCCTTCATGGTTTCCATGTGTAGAGGGTTGCTTGATTGGAGAACACCATTCTTAGGAGGAGGATAATTTTTCATCTTGTTGGAGGGCATAGGGCCCTAGACAATATAGGGTAGTTTTGATTCATGTATGGAGGCTTGGAGTTGGCTTGAGGACACTTGGGTTGCAATGGTCTTGGGGGAGGGCATCAGGCCCTAGACAATATAGGGTATCTTTGATTCATGTATGGAGGCTTGGAGTTTGCTTGAGTACACTTGGGTTGCGATGGTGTTCATGTAGAGGGAGTGGACCTAATGGAGTACATGACTTATGAGAATTGATGGAGCCTTTGGAGGCTTGTAGGAGATGCATTGGAAACATCTTATGGAGCTTGACATGTGTGCCCTTTAAGTGTAGTGCTCCATATGTGATTATTGTGGGTTGTTGTAAGGTCATTGGCCCACATATGTGTTGTTGGCCTCCTTTGGAGGCTTGTAGGAGATGCATTGGAAACATCTCATGGAGCTTGACATGTGTGCCCTTGAAGTGTAGTACTCCACATGTTATTATTGTGGGTTTTTGTAAGGGAATTGACCCACATATGTGTTGTTGGACTCCTTTGGAGGCTTGTAGGAGATGCATTGGAAGCATCCCATGGAGCTTGACATGTGTTCCCTTGAAGTGTAGCGCTCCACATGTGATTATTATGGGTTGTTGTAAGGGCATTGGCCCACATATGTGTTGTTGGCCTCCTTTGGTGGCTTGTAGGAGATGCATTGGAAACATCTCATGGAGCTTGACATGGTGGATTCTACTAGCTTTGTGATAAAGCTATGATATGTACATGAACTTCATCTTGAGTAAAACAATGATTATGTCAAGTGATTTAATAGTGAAACTAAAGAATATAAGAGCTATTTTGTTGTGATATTTATGGTTTTAAATGAGTGTTTTCAGATCGATTTATGCGTGATAAGATTTCCTTAAAAGGATGAAACTTATCTAAACACTTTGGTATATTTTCTCTTGGATTTCCTAGATGTTTGGGGTTATTGAGGATTGAAATATTGTTTTTTTCATTATTGTTTTCATTACATTACATAACTACCCTAAGGCTAGAAATTCATGGGGTTACGATCTAAGAAACCTCCAGGATAAAGGTGAAATTTTTATTTTCGATTAATTTTCCATCGTCTAGAAATTTCCACATATCATTGGGATTAAATCTTAGGAGAAATGTTGTGTACAAGTGATGTCAATATCCCACTATTACAAATTTGTAACTAACACCCTAAAATGTAGTTACTTGTAATAAAAATGGTATAGTTTCTATTTAGAGCAATATCCAAGAGCAAAGCGTTGAACAATGCCTCATGGATGTATTAACCTATTAACTCAAACTATAAATATAATTTGTCCCAAATCCAAGTGTGCATCCCCATGGAGATGGTCTAATGCCAGTTTATAGATCTTGTGTTGCTCCATCTCTACCAAAAAGGTATGAAGCAAGCCATTCAAACCATGTGCACATGGAGGAAAATAAGCCACATGTTCAACGTATCGAAATATCATTGTTGGATATGTTGCTCATTTTGCACCACAGAGAGTCTCTAGGACTAATTCAGTTATAAAAACCCACTTTATTGGAAGAGGTGGGCCCACTATTGGAGACCATATGCTAAGGAGGTGGTACTAGTAAGAGAGGTATCCGAGTGAATCCCAAGGTGGTTGTAGATTGATAAACTATCCCTGTGAAAATAATATCGTATGTGGTTGTGTGAAACTCAAAGCATTGTAATTGAAAATCATTTAATGTTTTCAAGGATAGATCTAATCTTGACATCGAGGAGGGGGTTTAGGAAGTTGTCATCACACAAAATGGTCCCCCTGATGTTGTTGAACAAGGATTGGAACCATAAAAATATGATCAAAGTGCTTCAGACTTGCTAGAGGTCCAATTTGAGCAAATATATATTGTTGTTGAAGATTCCAAAACTCCTTCATAGGAATAGGGTGGTTGTGTTGCCTACAAAATATACCTGCTAGAGTGGCATTGTTTTGGACATTGTCAAATAGTAACTATAGTTCAATATCATGAATCATAAATATGGTAGCAAATTTGTAACGTCCCCAGCCACCCAAGCTGCGAAACACCACTACAATTATTCTATGTTACCAACTGTAACATACCCAACCTCCCACAGGACAAGCATGCCACACCAAGAACGCACCTCTTGGCGGATTTGGAAACTTTGATAACAATTAATTAATAAATAAGCATGGAATACATACATTCAATGATCAAGATTCATACTACAACATAAAAGACATGCACAATATACCATGCATAACTTTAACTAGCAAGCATGCATATTATAGGTACAATCTTAGGTATAATAATTTGATACGCAACGGAAATAAATACACAAACAAAGGAAACAAGAACAGAGAGAACTTGTCTTTTATAAAAGAAGACACCAACTAGCTATGGACCAAGGACATTCCACCCAACTGTAGACATTGTTGTTCCAAGTCTCAACAGCAATGTCACCCTCGACTCAAGGCTATGAATCCACAAGGACGGTTCTAGAGTGTTACTTGGCTTCCCAAACCAGTCAGCACTCAAGCTCTCACAGGCTTCTCCAACACTCACAGAAATCCAAGTACCCAGCTCTCTTCTACCCAGCCTGCACCACCCAAGAGAATGAACATCCACCCTTCTCTTCCATGTAGTCCCTCGGGCATTCCTTCTCCTTCTAGGGCTCTAGTGTAGTTGGTCTAGAATCTCCATGCTGGGACTCTCAAGACTCACAGTTGTGATGAAATATGAACACATGCCAAGCATATCAGACATGCAGGACTCAAATCAAGGTTGGATTGCACCAGCAATCTCTACATCCAACCACAATGGCTATTATTCAACAGTTTGCCTTCCTTTCCTAAGCCAAGACACGAAAAATGAGGAAAGATGGGTGAGTGAAGGAATGAATGGAGTTTAGAATCAACGAGAGAGGATGAACAGTGAAAAAAATGGGTGAATGAATGCGTGAGGCGACCAACAACAACAACAGAACGGGGATGGAAATGAGAGTGAGCGAATGACCAAAATGAAATGAGAGAATTTTTCAATGGGAGAACCCCTTCCACAGATGAGGGACAGGTTTTTGTAATTCGTGGGGATGAAGAACCTCTTGGCATTCCCCCAAAAGCTCAATTAATTGATTCCCCCCCCCCCCATTA
>ML786531.1:926080-955182 GCA_009831015.1 Picea engelmannii | reverse complement strand
CACTTAGCCCCTCAAGCCCCCTCTCTTTTGGAATCATAGCCCCCTATAACTCTAGTACTTGTCCATCTAGAAGCCAACGATGTATTTATTATTAATAATGATCAAAACATTACATTTATTAGGCACACTGACCTTTTCATAATTGTTTGGGCACTCTGGCCTCTCAACAATGTAACAATACATTATTAAATATGGGGGCTCAAAACCCATGGTGTTACATCCCCTCCCCCTTATTTTAGCATTGTCCTCAGTGCATATACAAAACATGAATGAAAATTCCCAAATTTATTCAAAAAGTTGTGGGTACTCTGCTTGCATGGCATCTTCATGCTCCCAGGTAGCATCTTCAGGACCATAGCAGGTCCACTAAACTTTTACCAGCTCTATAACTCGATTCTGGAGCATTTTGACTTTTTTGTCTAGTATTCGCACTGGCTGGACCCAAAAGTTTCCCTTTGTCTCTACCTGAATCAGATGACAATCACTAACATGTTTATGATCATGTACATATTTCTTTAGCAAAGAGACATGAAATACATTATGTGCATTCATGGAAACATGTAATGCAAGTATGTATGCAACTAGCCCTATTATGTCCAATATCTCAAATGGACCACAGAATCTGTCTGCTAGCTTTGTACAACTACCCAACTTCAAAGAGCTCTTCTTGGGCTTTACTTTCAAAAGCACATGCTCTCCTACTTTAAATTCTCTTGTTTTCATATTCTTGTCAGCATAAACCTTCTGTCTATCTTGAGCTACCTTTAAATTTTGCTTAATCTTAACTATTTGGTCTTCCATTTCCTTGAGCAACTCCGACCCAAGTACCACCTTATCTATTGGGTTGTCCCAACTTACTGGAGTATTGCACTTTCTACCATACAAGGCTTCAAATGGGCTCATCTTCAATGAAGCTTGATACCCATTATTACAGGCAAACGAACCAAGTGCGTGTAATCTTCCCACTTAGATGGCTTATCCATCACATACATTCTTAACATGTCTGCAATTACTCGGTTGACCCTCTCTGTCTGTCCATCTGACTGTGGATGGTATGTTGTGATAAAGTTCAGATTTGTACCAAATCCTTTGAATAATCCTTTCCAGAAATTTGAAGTAAACTTTGTGTCTCTATCTGAGACAATTTCCTAGGTATTCGATGCAACCTAGCAATCTCCCTCATGTAAATTTATGCAATGTTAGTTGTTGTATGAGTTGTTTTTACAGGAACAAAATGAGAAGCCTTTGTCAATTTATCAACCACTACCATGATTGAATCATGTTTCCTTGTTGTCCTAGGAAATTTAGTTATAAATTCAATGGTTATCACTTCCCATTTCTTCTCTGGAATCAGTAATGGTTGTAGCAAACTCATTGGGTGTCTATGCTCAGCTTTCACTTTTTGACATTCCATACATCTCGCGATGTAATCAGCAACATCCTTTTCATCCTCGGCCAAAAGAATTGGCTTGTTGTTGTTGTAATTGTTTTCTGGTAACCGGGATTTCCAGCATATGGAACATTATGCATTTCTTTTAGTACCAAATTCCTAAGTTCTCCGAAACTAGGAACATAAATTCTATTTTTATGCATAAGTAGTCCATCTTCCTTTATCTCGTACTCTTTAACTTTATTTTGTAAATCTCCTTGTTGTAATCTTTCCTTTACCTGTAGGTAATGTTGATCTGTAACAACAACATCTAAAATTCTGGTCTTCAAGTCTAACTGATGCATACTGACAGTTGTAGCATGCATGAGATGCACTCCTCCATTAAGTGTATCAGCAACTTTATTTTATTTTCCTTTGATATGATTGATATCAAAGTTGTATTCACTTAAAAATTCAAGCCATCTTGTTTACTTGGAATTCAAAGTTGGTTGTTCAAAAATATACTTCAAACCATTGTGTTTTGTTCCTAATTCAAATCTCTTTCCCATGAGATAATGTCTCTGCATATTCAATGCGTGAACAATGGCAGCAAGCTCCAAATCATGTGTGGCATAGTTCCTCTCATGCTCCTTAAGCTTTCTAGACTTATAACAAATGACATGTCCATTTTGAGTGAGGACTCCACCAAGCCCTTCCTTACACGCATTTGTGCATACCACAAAATTCTCATTTGGGTCAACAATATTCAAAATAGGTGCACTAGTAAGTAATTCCTTCAGCGAATTAAAATTTTCTTCACACTCAGGTGTCCATTCAAATTTAATTCCCTTCTTTTGCAAAGAAGTGATGGGATGAAAAATCTTAAAGAACCCTACTATAAAGCTTATGTAGTAACCATTTAACCCCATAAAAGATATGAATTCTGAAACATTCATGGGCGTTGGCCATCCTCTAATGGCTTCAATCTTCTCAGGGTCTACTGCTATAACCTGTTCTGAAATAATGTGCCCCAAGTAATGGATATGTTCTTGATAAAAAGAACACTTACTCAGCTTGGCATACAACTGATGTTCTCTCATCACTTGCAATACCAGTCTTAGGTGATGTTCATGCTCTTCCTCTGACTTAGAATAGACAAGTATGTCATCCAAGATTACTATAACAAACTTATCCAAGTAATTTATGAATATGTCATTCATCAAGCACATAAAGATAGTTGGTGCATTAGACAATCCAAATGGCACCACTACAAATTTATAATGCCCATACATGGTTCTAAAGGTTGTCTTATGGATGTCTTCTTTCTTGATTCTTACTTGATGGTATCATGATCTCAAGTCTATCTTTGAAAATATATTTGCTCCTCTTAGCTGATCAAAGAGGTCATGAATTCTAGGTACAGGATACTTGTTCTTTATAGTAGATTTATTCAGTTGTTGAAAGTCAATACACAGCCTCAAGGTTCCATCTTTTTTTTTACAAAGAGTATTGGTGCTCGCCAAGGTGAAACACTTGGACATATGTACCCTTTCTTCAACAATTCCTCCAACTGCATTTGTAATTATTTTAACTCTTGTGTGCTCATTCTGTAAGGTGTTTTTGACACCAGGGCAGCTCATGGCACTAGATCGATAGAGAAATCTATCTCCCTTTTTGGTGGCAACCCTGTTATTTCTTGGAATACATCCTCGAATTCTTGTAGTATAGAGAAATATTCAAGGCTTGACCCCTTTGTCTTTTCTGGCTCCTCCACATGGATTTCATACAATTGACACCCTTTTCTGAAACATCTCTTTAGTTGTAAGGATGACATCTCCCTTATAGCTATGGGTCTTGGAACTCCTTTCACAGTGATGTGTTTTCCATCTCCATCAAGACATCTAAATGTCTTTCTATGACAATCTAGGATAGCACGATGCTTGTCTAGCCAATACATTCCAATTAGAATATGATAAGACCCCAATGGTATGATATTTAGATCAACACTAGTATTCACACCATTAAGACTTATGGAACAACTTCTGACCATATCATGGATTCTCCTTTTGGTTCCAGTGGCTAGTTGAACCAAACTTGATTTCTCAAGCTCACTTTTCTCCAAATGTAATCTATCCACTATTTTAGAATCAATGTAACAATGACTTGCCCCTGAATCAATTAAAATAGCAACAGACTGATATATGATCTTACCTTCTACCTCGATCATGTTGGATTGGTATTCTGCTTGTCGATCATCTAAGGTTGCATAAATACTTCCCATGTCTTTGACTTTTGTAGCCTCTTGGATGTTGTGCACAATCTTCACACTGTCCTTTATGTGTGGGAAATCCTTGTACAAGTAATCTTCTTTGCATCCCCAACACTAGATTGGTGGTCTTCCCCTTTTTCCCAAGGAGTCTTATTTCTTGGAATCATCCTTAGCATATTGATCTTGATGATTTTTATTAGGCTCATTTCTATTGAAAGGAGGTTTGAATCCCTTCCTCCTATGATCAGACTTCTCCTTCTTCTTGTCCTTCCAAGATTTATGCATGGACTCTCTTCCCTGGCCTTGCTCATACAAGTATTTAGACTTCACGATGGCCTCATTCAAGGTCTTGGGCTCATCATATCGAATCTTTTCTTTATAAAATGTTGGCAATCCACTCAAAAACCTCTGTATCTTTACCTTTTCATCGTTTATAAACCCAACATACTTTAACAACCCCAAGAAATTCTTCTCATACTCTGCCATAATCATGCTTCCCAGCCTGTGTTCAAATAACTCTTGCATTTTCTTGTCATAAAAATGCTCTGAGAGGTACTCCTTCTGGAAATACTTCTTGAATTGCTTCCAAGTGATCATATTCTCATTAATATGTTCAACTTGTTTCAATTAATCCCACCACATTGCAGCTTTCCCATGTAAGTGGTAGGTGGAAATTATGGCTTCTGGATTTGATGAATAGTTGTGCAATTGGAAATATCTCTTGAGTCCAAGCAACCATGCTACAACATCATCTTCCCTTTCTCTTTCACCATCAACGGATGGTGGCTTGAGCTTCCTCAGCTCTCCTTGCAAATTGTCCACCGCATTTCTCCTTCTTTGGTGCCTAATGGGAGACACCTCTGGAATTATTAAGGAATATTCATATGCATAAAACTTTCTTGCTGAGTAAGGAGGTGAGTGGTGTCTATGAGCTCTGTTATCACTTCTGGAATAACCATCTCTTCCGCGATCATCTCTTCTTTCATGACACTTTCCTTCTTCCTCTTTCTTTGAGCCATTCTTGGCTTGACCTTGCAATTGATTTAAGCTCTGTGGAACTTGAGCATTTATCTGAATTTTCTATCTCGCTAGCCTCTCATTGTCTTCCTTGTAACTCTGCACTTTTATTTTCAGGCTCTTCACAGATTCCAGCAATGTTTCTTGCTTCCCTCAGCCCTTACGTTAGTTGGGTTTTGTCTCTGCATTGCCAATTCTGGTATTCTGGCCTTTGGCCTCTTTATCATGGCTGGAGGCTCCCTCGCCTTCTTCCATTTATTCAATATGAATTTTGAGTTGAGGTGTTTAAATCCCTTAATTCTGCAAAATGTGCAAGTGACCATTTTGTCATAATTAAGCATATCATAAAAAAAAATTGTCAATAATGCTACAGATCCTTTCAACTCGTGCAGAATATATATAAATAACACTTCCATGTTATCCCTAGTTCGATATAGAAATCAATTTTGCATGGGTGCTTCCTTCAAACCACTTTCCCAAGTGACCACCACTCGAAATTGCGGGCCAAATCCTTCCTGGCACTTTTCTGTGTTAGAATCACTATATCTGAGATCGTGTGGTTTAAAATCGTTTGAGGGATGAGATCAATGGTCAACAAGACCTCCGGGACTCTGGATTCGGGAGTTTTGGATTGTCCACACTCTCAACTCTTCCGGAGTGCCAGTCTCCAGACTGCAAGATCTATTGCCACGTATCATGTCCCGATCGATGGCTAAGATTTCCTTCGTGGCTTCGGGAGTTTCCCAAGCACCTCTCCAAAAATCTCCTGCAGTTGCGAAATATCAGAGGTCCCCTCCTTATTCTACATATCACCTCTCTATCAACGGTGGAGATTAACTCCCACCTTCGAGAGTTTTCAACCAAAGAAACCTGCACTCAAGAATCTCTAGAGTACCAAGTCTCTGAACCTTGGGATCTTGTGCCATGTGTCTACTATAATCAAGGACTGAGATGGGCTCTGTCCTTTAGGATTCCTCGACCCCAACTGCTTATGTTTTGAATCCTCCGGAGTGCCAAGTCTCCAGACTACGGGATCTACTACCACGTGGTAGAAAATAAGGCACGGACACATGGCCCTATCTGACGGGTGACACATGTCATATAATAACTGGCATGAATGGTCTTTGAAAAACATGAAACACGGTGACACGTGGTGAGCATCAAGTGCATCCATGTCACCCTAGGTGACATAAGCAGGACACATCACCCTAGTGCCTCATGCCTTCAGTACTTCGGAACTTCGGGAGATTTCTCCCCACTACACCACAAATCCCTCGAACGTCGAACTCCCGAATCAGTTGATTTGCGGACACATGTGCTCAAACACGAATGTTCTAGATTTACTCTAGGGTTAGGGACTTCAGAGGTTTTTTTTTCTGAACACCACCACACTCCCGGACTTTCGAACATCGAATTTACAAACCCTTGCTAATCTTCAGACATGTGTCACCAAATATGAAGGGTCCATATTTACTCCAAAGTTCGAGACTTCAGAGGTTTTCTTTGTCCAGAAAAGAAAAAACTTCACCAAAATATATCGATCCCCGACCATCAGATATTGACGATCAGATATTTCCTTGGTCCATCTTTAACCCTTCACCCAACTCATCGGTCCCCCACCATCAGCTGTCAGTGACTTTTGTTAGTGAACTTCCACGCTTAGAATTTTTTGACAAAATCCTCGGGTGAATCTGGGTCGTTGATCTCCTGGCCAAGATGATCCTGACTGTTGATTTTCTCCAACCCCCCAAACATTCGAAATTAATATGATTCGTCGATGTTCCTCATTTTCAAATCATCAAATCAATCCCAGGCGTTGATTTGGTAAATTCGCCAAACTTTGCAAACATCCGATTTTTTTTTTTAATTTTCAAGGATGAATCGGGATAGTTGATCCAAGATCGAACACGATCTCGACCGTCGATTCTCCAAACTCTGTCCAGCATTACAGCACCCATTAAAACTCTAATTTTCGACCTTCTAAGTCGAATTCAGATCCGCAACTCCGCAGATCAAATTCATTAACTTCTTACACAATCCTGGAACCATTCAAATTCAAATCCGTTCACGAATTTGGGAGATTTTACTCAATCGCTTCCATCGTTTTTCCCCAAATTCACACATGTGTCTCTGTGTGTGTGTGTGTGTGTGTGTGTGTGTGTGACAATGAATATTCATGATTCGCACGTGTTCTGTCATGTAACAGTCTGGTGTTTGAACCAGAAGCTCTGATACCAATTTGTAATGTCCCCAGCCACCCAAGCCGGGAAACACCACTACAATTCTTCTTTGTTACCAACTGTAACATACCCAGCCTCCCACGGGACGGGCATGCCACACCAAGAACGCACCTCTTGGAAGATTTGAAAACTATGATAACAATTATTTAATAAAGAAGCATGGAATACATACATGCAATGATCAAGATTCATACCACAACATAAAAGACATGCACAATATACCATCCACAACATTAACTAGCAAGAATGCATATTATAGGTACAATCTCAGATATAATAATTTGATATGTAATGGAAATAAATACACAAGCAAAGGAAACCATAGCAGAGAGCACTTAACTTTTATAAAAGAATACACCAACTAGCTGCAGACCAAGGACATTCCACCCAACCATAGACATTGTTGTTCCAAGTCTCAACAACAATGTCACCCCCGAGCTAGGGCTATGAATCCACAAGGACGGTTCCAAAGTGTTACTTGGCTTCCTAAACCAGTCAGCACTCAAGCTCTCACAGGCTTCTCCAACACTCACAGCAATCCAAGTACCCATCTCTCTTCTACACAGCCTGCACCACCCAAGAGAATAAACCTCCACCCTTCTCTGCCACGCAGTCCCTCGGACGGTCCTTCTCCTTCCAGGGCTCCAGTGCAGCTAGTCCAGAATCTCCATGTTGGGACTCTCAGCACTCACAGCTATGATCAAAGTGGAACACAAGCCAAGCATCCCAGACATGTAGGCCTAAAATCATGGTTGGATTACACCAACAATCTCTACATCCAACCATTGTCGTTGTTCTTCAATAGTTTGTCCTCCTTTCCCAAGCCAAGACACAAAAATGAGGAAAGATGAGTGAGTGAAGGAATGAATGGAGTGTAGACTCCATGAGAGAGGATGAATAGTGAAAAAAATGAGTGAATGAACGTGTGAGGCGACCAACAACAACACCAGAATGGGGACGGGAATGAGAGTGAGTGAATGACCAAAACAAAATGAGAGAATTTGTCAACGGGAGAACCCCTTCCAAAGACCAGGGACGGGTTTTTGTAATTCATGGGGATCATGAACCTCTTGGCCTTCCCCCAAGAGCTCATGTAACTGATTCCCCCCNAGCCCCCTCTCTTGTGGAATCATTCCCCTTATAACTCTAGTCCTTGTCCGTCTAGCAGTCAACAATGTATTTATTATTAATAATGATCAAAACATTACATTTCTTAGGCATACTAGCCTTTTCATAATTGTTTGGGCACTCTAGCCTCTCAATAATGTAACAATATGTTAGCAACAATTCTTGTCTTGGGCATACGAGTATCCAGGTCTACAAGCTGCACGAGAAGCACCCAAGTGTAGCACAGAAAAATCTTGTTTCAGGCTACCAATCAAGTGAGCGGGCAAAGTTATGTTGTCAACGGCCAAGATCCATCTATAGAGCAGATCGACGGCCGGTGGGTAATTGCAGTCAACCGAGTCGCGCCAAGTATAGAACGGAAGTTTTCAAGGAAGTGAATGGTCGTAGTTCTCTATGGAGAACTCGCGAAGTTACGAGGGTCGTTGATCGCGATCAGCTTAAGTGTGGGATTATTTCTTGAACTCAGGGTTCGTGAGTTTGAAGGGTGGACCACATCCTTTGGTGACGCGAGATCGCAAGTCACGATAATTGTGGAAAGGGAAAGAGCCATCGCGTCTCGGAACTTCGCAAGGGGAGAATGCCAAAGTTTGACACTCCAACTCGCGAGGTCACGAGCTGCAAGAGCCGCTAGCACTTAAGCCCTAGCCAACGGTTACATGTGGAGGGTGTTGACAATATAAAGAGCTATACCCATATCGCCCTCTTGCGTCTCAGGACTTCGTGAAAGGGAAGCACGAAGGCTCAACCCTCCAACTCACGAGACGTGAAGCACCAAAAGTGCTCAAGAGTTGGGCCCACGGTCTTGGCGCCCGGTCACAGAGGAACAGGCCTGGGGAAAAGGCGCTAGCACACACCATATGATAAGACAGGCCCCAAAACGCCAACAAGATCTCAGTCGTTCGTCCAAAGGGACGTGTGGTGCACGATCGATCCATGTCGGCGTTTCACCTATCGTGACTTCTAAGCACAAGGACTAGCCTCCTCCCAGCCACGAGATGCGAGATGCGAAGGCGTCCAGGACCCGGGCCCATAGTATCGTCGAATGTCATCAGGGCTATCCGATCAAGGAGGGGTACGTGGTGCGTGATTGGGCTATCTCACCACCTCGCCTATCGTAACTTCGAAGCACGAGGATTAGCCTCCCCCCAGCCGCAAGACGCGAAGTGGCGAAAGCGCCTTTGAAGATAAGCACAGGGTCATAGCCCATGGTCACTTGGGGGCGATAGAAAGAACTGCGCAAAGGGTCGAAGAGCCAAGTTTAGCTGCAGAAGTGATCACCGCAATCTCCAGGTGCCAGCCCGACTCGGTCTCAACCCTGGTTCCTTCTAGGAATAAATGAAGGTGGGAGGGGGTGGTTGAAACCTCCCCTCACTCATTAATTGTAAGGTATGGAGGTTCCGGTAGGAAGTCTGCCTAAGACGGTCCTGTGCGCTGGTTTTTCCGAAGAAGCCATGTTGAGTCCTCGACTAGCCAAAGAGGTCTGCACACGCTAACTTAGCACTTATTGCCTCAGCTACCCCCCCCCTACATGAGCCATGCAGAGTTAAGATGGCATATGACAGAGGAGTGCAGGCCAGATTTGATTGAAGAGATGCCCCATCCTGAAAGTCTAGGACGCCTTTGTTGGGAAATTGTTTAGGAGTATATATACTTAGTTTTGATATTTTTGAAAGGATCGATGGCTGAGCAAGGCTCCTGATTGTAAAAGCTTTAATGAAGCATTGGTTATTCTAGTTATGCATTGACTCTTGAGACTTCTTGCCTAATGAATGTCAGTTTCTTTCATATCTTTGTTTGCACTGTGTTAGAACAGCTCGGAATTGGAGGATCCAGTCGAGTTGTAGCTGTTATAGGATGATGTAGGTTGGATCATTGTAACAGTTGCATTGTCTCTAATTGGTCTTGTGATATTCTCAATGTTGAATGACTTGGAATTGGAGGATCAAGTCAAGTCACCCCTTCAGTTCCCCGAAACTCTGAACCAAGAGGATCTTGCATTTAGAGTTTTTCTTCTGCAAACTGCTGAAAGGCCTGTTTCCCAAGGTAGTTTTTCTCACTCCTCTCACCAAGTCTTCCACCCGCTCATCTTACAATCAACCCGCTGGCTGAAGTTAGATCAAGACCTCCTTTGTTCTTTACATACCAGACCTGGTCCCTGAGCTAGAGTGATTTCGTCCTAGGTCTCCAACCATTTGATCATCCATTAAACTTATCATGACATAAAACTGATGTGCGTTGGGCTCTGCTCCTATCACAATCTAGGAGTGACTTCTGAAGCTAACATTTCTGGCGTCGTTGTCGGGGACGAAGTTGAAGATTTTCCCTGGGATTGAACGACATTGAGCCTCTGATTCTGAAGGTGCATCAGCCATCAGAGCCCTTAAATATTCTACTGTGCACCTGGCGACTCCCCTATGGAAACTCCAAGGTTTCCACATCACTGTTTCAGTTGCGGCTACTTTAGCACGCCTGAAAGCTGACCCAGAGGAGCTTTCTCGAGAAGGTTTCAACAGCTACTTTCTCAGCCTGAGAAGCTTCCTTGGGTAACAACAACATAAGATCTGTCCTTTGATGGTGAACAAGGACTAGATGTATTCAAAGCTGTGAGTCTTTCACCTGGTGACTCCATGATTCGAGCATTGATTGACGACTTCACTGGTTCGGAATGGAGAAAATCCTAGCTCGGAGGTTTGCTCCTTTTAATTTTTCTGCTATTCCTGGTTTTCTTAATGATGTCCCTTCTTTGAATGAATGGGGCGATTATTTTCCCATATTTAGAGAGCATAAGGAGGACAAATCTTCTCAGCATCTCTATGAGTTTCATGAACTCATGCACCAGTGGGAGATACATCATGAGGATGTATTATTACAGATGTTCATGTTCTCGTTAGCAGGGGATTCTTGTAAATGATATCATTCTTTACCCCCTGCTAGCATTTCTTCACTCGTAGAATTCCATGCATCTTTCACCGCCTATTGTCAAAAGCTTTATCCCTCTGAATTGATTTTTCATAGCTGTTGTGAGGGATACCACAACTTTATACAAGATAGTGATGTTTCTTACGTAGGCTATGAGGATGATTTTGATGACCTGGATCAGAAATCAGTCTTTTCTCATCCCCATTCATCTGTATCAGAGGAAGGTTATGAGAGTGATAAAGATCCCAGAGAAGAAGAAGATGCTTGGGGTGGAGTTAGGGAACTGATAAAGTCTCTCTCTGCCCAAGGATAGGTGGGAAGTTAAACGTTATGGGGAGGTGTTTCCAGCCTTTGAAGAAGATGCTTTGGGTATCTCTACAATGGATGATGATGAAAACCCCAGGGAGGAAGAAGGTTCTCTAAGTAGGCTGATGGAGCAAGTGAAGTCTCTCTCCGCCCGGATAGAAAGGTTGGAATCTGAAGACAACGCAGAGGATTTTCTAGTCCCTGAAGCAGATGTTCTTGCCCCCCTACTGAGCATGATAGCATTGAAAATTTATGCACGATAGAGGCCTTGCCATCTGCTCCCGACGTGCCTGTTGTCCCAAGCTTTGATGATTATTTAGAAGAGGAGCAGCAGAGCCCCTCGCCACAGTTTTCTAACCAAAGGAGCAGCCCACCTGCATATGACAACTACGAATCAGATTCTGAGCTGAATATGCAGGATTTCCAAGAACAAACTATAGAACCTTATCCTTTGTTCATTGAGCAAGAACATTGCGAGGAAATCAGCCATCCTGAGCAGCAGTTGGAAGAGCAGATCTTTCCCATGGTCCCTATTTATGATGATTATGAATTTGATCCCTGGGAGAGTTATGAAGAGCAGGAAGAGGACCAAAAGGGGGTGTTATTTATGGCCTACACAGAGGTCACCGAGCAGCCGTTTGAAGAGCATAACTTTCCCACGGGTCCTGTTTATGACGATTTTGAATCTGACCTGGGAGAAGAGCCAAGAGAAGAGGAGAAAGAACCAGAAGAGCAGTTGAGGGCACATATTATTTTCTGTCCAAATCCAGTCAGCAAACAGCCACCGCCTGAGATCAGTGAGCCTATGTCAGTTGTCCACCCACCTGTGCTTAGCAGAGATATTCAGCCACACGTGAACAACTGTATAGCATAGGAGGTTGCTTGTTGCCCATTTCCTAGAGTTTGCCACTGGTCCTATGAACCTATCAAGGAATACATGGAGTTGTATTTCCTTCACAATTTGGAGCTTCCCTATTTCATCTTGACTCTAGTCTATAAGAAGGAGTTGAAGATCGTAACCGTTCTACTGTCATGGTTACACCACCTTTTTGTAATCATCGACAAAAGGAATGAGCTTTCGTTCAAGAAGTTGCTTGAATGGTTATGGTGGAAGTTTGCTTTCACCTAGCCCCCATGTAAAAAAAAAATTACTAGTCTAGGACTGTACATAAATAAGCTCTGTTGAGCATGTACGTTTATTGTTTCTCTTTTACTTTTACTTTTCGGCCTATATTTTCAGCAAGGTGTTTCACTAGACTCCATAGCCCAACAGTAAGGCACTAGAACTACAAAAGATTCCTTAGAGCATCACAAGGATGACTCTATCCCCCATGGAGCCTAATGTTAGCAACAATTCTTGTCTTGGGCATAAGAGTATCCAAGTCTGCAAGCTGCACGAGAAGCGCCCAACCGTAGCACAGAAAAAACTCGTTTCAGGCTACCAATCAAGTGAGCGGGCGAAGTTATGTTGTCAACGGCCAAGATCCATCTATAGAGCAGATCGACGGCCGATAGGTAATTGCAGTCAACCAAGTCGCACTAAGTATAGTGCAGAAGTTTTCAAGGAAGTGAATGGTCGGAGTTCTCCATGGAGAACTCGCGAAGTTACAAGGGTCATTGATCACGATCAGCTTAAGCATGGGATTATTTCTTGAACTCGGGGTTCGTGAGTTTGAAGGGCATACCACATCCTTTGGTGGCGCGAGATCGCGAGTCACGAGAATTGTGGAAAGGGAAGGAGCCATCGCATCTCGGGACTTCGCAAGGGGAGAATGCCAAAGTTTGACACTCCAACTCGCAAGGTCGCGAGCTGCGAGAGGCGCTAGCACTTAAGCCCTAGCCGACAGTTACATGTGGAGGGCGCTGACAATATAAAGAGCTATACCCATATCGCCCTCTCACGTCTCGGGACTTCATGAAAGGGAAGCACGAAGGCTCTACCCTCCAACTCACGAGATGCGAAGTGTCGAAAGCACTCAGGAGTTGGGCCCACGGTATTAGCGCCCGATCACAAAGGAACAGGCCTGGGGAAAAGGCGCTAGCGCACACCATATGATAAGATAGGCCCCAAAACGCCGACAAGATCTCAGCCGTCCGTCCAAAGGGACACGTGGTGCACGATCGATCCATGTCGGTGTTTCGCCTATCGTGACTTTGAAGCACAAGGACCATCCTCCTCCCAGCCACGAGACGTGATATGCGAAGGCATCCAGGACCCGGGCCCACAGTATCATCGAATGTCATCAGGGTTGTCCAATCAAGGAGGGGTACGTGGCGCGCGATTGGGCTATCTCGCCACCTTGCCTATCATAACTTCGAAGCACGAGGATCAGCCTCCCCCTAGCCACGAGACGCGAAGTGTCGAAAGTGCCTTTGAAGATAAGCACAGGGTCATAGCCCATGGTCACTTGGGGGCGATAAAAAGAACTGCGCAAAGGGCCGAAGAGCCAGGTTTAGCTGCAGAAGTGATCGTCGCGATCTCTAGGTGCCAGCCCGACTCAGTCTCAACCTTGGTTCCTGCTAGGAATAAATGAAGGTGGGAGGGGGTGGTTGAAACCTCCCCTCATTCATTAATTGTAAGGTATGGAGGTTCCGGCAGGCAGTCTGCCCGAGACAGTCCTGTGCACTGGTTTTTCTGAAGAATCCATGATGAGTCCTCGACTAGCCAGAGAGGTCTGCACACGCTAACTTATCACTTATTGGCTCAACTACCCCCCCCTGCATGAGCCATGCAGAGTTAAGATGGCGTACGACAGAGGAGTGCAGGCCAGATTTGATTGAAGAGATGCCCCATCCTGAAAGTCTAGGACGCCTCTGTTGGGAAATTGTTTAGGAGTATATATACTTAGTTTTGATATTTTTGAAAGGATCGATGGTTGAGCAAGGCTCCCGATTGTAAAAGCTTTAACGAAGCACTGGTTATTCTAGTTATGCATTGACTCTTGAGACTTCTTGCCTAATGAATGTCAGTTTCTTTCATATCTTTGTTTGCACTATGTTAGAACAGCTTAGAATTGGAGGATCCAGTCGAGTTGTAGCTGTTATAGGATGATGTAGGTTGGATCATTATAACAATTGCGTTGTCTCTAATCGGTCTTGCGATTTTCTCAACACTGAATGACTTGGAATTGGAGGATCCAGTCAACTCACCCCTTCAGTTCCCCGAAACTATGAACCAAGAGGATCTTGCATTTAGAGTTTTTCTTCTGCAAACTGCTGAAAGGCCTATTTCCTGAGGTAGTTTTGCTCACTCCTCTCACCAAGTCTTCCACCTGCTCATCTTACAATCAACCCACTGGCTGAAGTTAGATCAAGACCTCCTTTGTTCTTTACATACCAGACCCGGTCCCTAAGCTAGAGTGATTTTGTCCTAGGTCTCCAACCATTTGATCATCCATTAAACTTATCGTGACATAAAACTAATGGGCATTGGGCTCTACTCCTGTTGCAATCCAGGAGTGACTTCTGACGCTAACACAATACATTATAAAATATGGGGGCTCAAAACTCGGGGTGTTACATTTTCCCACAATGTCCTTCCATGTCTCTGTCAATGGATCTCGTCCTCTAATGGAGTCTTTGAATTTGATTGAAGCATGATTGGTGTCGCCAAGTGAATGTGACAACCTTATTTGTGTTTGACCTCTATACACCATCAAGAGTCAAATATGATATTTTTTGTTTTATCCTGGGGAATATTTCACCTTCGCTCCCCGGCAACGGTGCCAAAATGTTATCACTCTGTAATTTCCCTTGGTTGCGGGAGGAAAACTACAAAGGTAACCACAAACCACTTTGAGCTTGGAATCTGTCCTTTCCAAAAAAAAGAGGACTGTCTCACTGTATATTAAGATCAGTGTCCAGATCTGAAATAGAGATATAGTTTTAAAATGTGGTGGATGGCAGAGGTAAAAAATAATCCATTGGGCATGGAGTCTATTTTAAGGTAATGGGAACTATCAGTGACTGGTGGTGGAATTCTCAAGGAAGAAGAGGCAAGATATTAGATGTTTTGAGTTATTCAAATTGTTTTAGTAAGGGTGAGGGACAAAAATCTAGAACCAAATGACTTTGGAGCATCAATCACAGGATGAATTCCAAAGCGTTTCATAGGAAAACATATGAAAGTACTCAACAAATATGAAAACAGAGCATAGAAAATGAATTCTATAATCAGAAAATTAATGATAAATATTGAAGAAATTTAACATCAAATGGAGAAACATGAGAGAAAACATATACATAAATACAAAGAGGAAACAAAACTCAAAACCTTCCACACAAGAATCTCTGGTAAGAGTAATTCTGGACTTCTGACTAATATTCCATTAAAACTCAAAATTACACAAGTGTTCAAAGAGATCTCTCTTCTATGATTCTTGCCAACATTTTGTACATTCAAAATGATCCAATATAAAGGAAAAATCCATCCCTAAGCTAGAGAATTTGAGCTTCGACCACTCTCCTCCAATTTTGGATCTGATTACATTATTATAGTAACACGTTTAGAACTATCTGCTAGGAAATAGGAATCAATTTTCTGGAAAATAAGGGTCAAAGATAACATCATATCTCTCGAATCATAATATTTGTTACAAAACAGAGATATTTTTTTGTGAATGGGCTCATGCTTGAAAAAATCCTCTTTCCGTTTTCCAAAGTTCCTCTCCAACATCTCGGGATCCACACCCAAAAATAATGACTAAAATGGGAAATCATTAAATGTTTAAATCTAAAAAATAGGTTTTAAAGATCTATTCGAATATTCCAAAACATGACACTTGTGAAGAAACCAAGAGAGGTTTTTGTGAATGGGATCATGCTTGAGAAAATCCTCTTTCAGTTTTCCAAATTTCCTCTATAACGTCTCGATATCTATGCCCAAAGATAATGACTAAAACATGAAATCATTAAATGTTTAAATCTAAAAAATAAACTGTAAATATCCATTTGAATATTCCAAACCATGACACTTGTGAAGAAACTCATAGAGGTTTTTGTGAATGGGATCATTCTTGACAAAATCCTCTTTCAATTTTCAAATATTCCTTTCCATTTGGTCAGAAACTGAGTTTGAAGTTGACTACAAAAACAATCATTTCCAGAACTTGCGTAGCGAACTTGCACAACGAACTTGCAGAGCGAGGTTCCTTTTGACATTTTCTTCTATTGTTTGGATTTGATTGATGGATGATGGTAACTGATTGATATTTTCACACTTGATATGATGACAAGCATCCCTAGGACCACTTCATTACCCTTTCAAACACCATTTTCTTCAACATCCTAATATATGTCAAACACTCGATTCAAACTTTGACCCTTGAGAAAATTATAGAACACTAACAGAAGGTGTGTCTAATTGCTCTCTGGATTTTGATTTATGTGAACATTGTGCATATGGGAAGCATAATCGGGTAAGATTCCCCTATGGTGCAACGAGGGCAGAAGGAATTTTACAGCTAGTTCATAGTGATGTATTTGGACCTGTAACGGTTCCATCATTGGGAAAATTTGTGTACTATTTCTCATTTGTAGATGACTTATCAATGAATACTTAGATACATTTCCTCAGCACTAAATCTGAAGTCTTTGACAATTTTAAAGAGTTTAAGTCTCTTCTTGAGAATCAAATAGATAAAATAATTAAGGTGTTGAGGACATATAATGGTGGAGAGTTCTGCGGGAATAAATATGAAGAATTATGTAAGAAGTGTGGTATAGCAAGGTAGAAGAATACTCCATATACACCTCAGTAGGATGGAGTTGCAGAAAGGATGAATAGGATGATGATGGAAAAAGCAAGGTGCATGCTCAGTGGTGTTGGGTTAGGGAAAGAATTCTGGGCAGAGGCGGTGGGTATTGCATGTTACCTGGTTAACAGATCACCCTCATCAGCACTAGATGAAAAGACTCCACAAGAGGTATGGACTAGTAAGAAACCTTCTCTCACACATCTCAAGGTATTTCACTGTGAGGCCTATTTTCATGTTCCAAAGGAAAACATGAGTAAGCTAGATAAGAAGGTTGAAAAGTGTATCTTTATTGGGTATAAATATGGTCTCAAAAGTTATAAACTTTGGAAACCAGAAACTAAGAAGGTTGTGTATAGTCGAGATGTGGTATTTAAAGAAATCAAGGATGTTTTCAAACAAGAAGTCCTACCAAGTAAGGAAGAACCAAACAAAATAGAGTTTGATACAAAGGATGATGAATCGGACTCTACAGAAGAACAAGAATCGGAAGAAGAAGATCCTCATACTCCAGTATTGAGGAGATCGGTGTAGGAAAAAAGGATACCGGAAAGGTATACTCCATCTGATTTCTGTTCAAATTTTGCTTTGTCTATTACTTATGATGATCCTATAACTGTCAGGGAGGCAGTGGTTTCAAAGGATGAAAAACTTTAGAAAAAGGACATGGTTGAAGAAATGGCAACCTTGGATAAGAATGAGGCTTGAGATCTATTGGAGTTGTTGACTGGAAGAAATCCCATTGGAAACAAATGGGTATTTAAAAAGAAGTTGAATGTCGAAGTCAAAGTGGAGAAATACAAAGCTTGGTTAGTAGTAAAGGGTTATTCCCAGGTTGAGGGAATTGATTTTGGTGAGATTTTCTCTCCCGTTGCCAAGTTAACTTCTATCAGATTCATCTTATCTATTGTTGTTGTGTTTGATTTTGAAGTAGAACAAATGGATGTGAAGACAACATTCCTACATGGGGATCTAGAAGAAGAAATATATATGAAGCAACCAGAAGGTTTTTTTGTGAAGGGAAAGGAGTTGGTATGCAAGCTGAAAAAATCCCTGTATGGTTTAAAACAATCACCAAGGATGTGGTATCAAAAAATTGATACTTATATGTTGGGACTTGGCTTCACAAGAAGAAAAGAGGATAATTGTGTGTGTTTTAAATTAATTGGTGATGATTTGATTTATTTGGTATTGTATGTGGATGACATGTCACTAATAGGAAACAACAAGGATATTATCCAGGATGTGAAAAATCAATTGTCCTCTAAATTTGACATGAAGGATCTTGGTGCTACAAATTTCATTTTGGGCATTGAAATTAAAAGAGATCGAAAAAACATGAAACTCTGGTTACATCAGAGAAAATATGTTGAGACAATATTGCAGAGTTTTAATACGCAGGAATGTAAACCGGTCAGGGTCCATATTCTTGTAGGTGTAAAGTTATCTGCGGATCAGTGTCCCAAGACACAGGAAGAGGAGGAGGACATGTGTCGTGTTCCATATGCGAGTGAGGTTGGTAGTTTGATGTATGCAATGGTTTGTACTAGACCAGACATTTCACATGCAGTGGGAGTTTTGAGCATGTATATGTCAAAACTAGGGAAGGAGCATTGGACAACAGTAAAGAGGTTTTTCAGGTATTTTCGTGGCACTGATAGCTATGGATTGTGCTACCAAGGAAGACTAGGATTGAACAGAGTGTTGGACATACCTGAATTTGTGGATGCAAACTGGGCTGGAGATCTGGATCGTAGGAGATCTACAAGCGGGTACGTGTTTAACATGTTTGGAGGATCAATTAGTTGGATGAGAAAAATATAGCATGTAGTGGCACTTTCAACTACATAAGTTGAATACATGGTAGCCACTCATGCAAGAAAGGAAGCAATATGGTTACAAATATTGTGTTCGGGTATTGGGTTGGTACAACAAGCTGTAAGGATATATTCTGATAGTCGGACTGCAATTTTTCTAGCAAAGAACCTGACTTATCATTCAAAGACAAAGCATATTGATGTTCAATATCACTTTGTGAGAGACATGGTTGAAGAAAAGAAGGTGTTGATGATGAAGGTGGACACTTTGAAGAATGTTGCAGATTCATTAACAATATTTGTGAGCATTGAGAAGTTCTCTTGGTGTAGAGGATCTATGGGAATTGTTGCCCTGAATTGTTGACTATGTAACCCAGTAACCCCATGTATGCAAAGAAAACAACAAGTGGGAGAATGTTGGATATTCTGTCCATTTTCGGGCCATTTTTTGGCACATGGTTTTTCATCGATGGTTTTCTATTTTCGGTTAAGGAATTAGGGTTGTTGACTAATCCAGGTCATTGGATTAGGGTTTTGGATGTCGTTGGCTCCTATATGTATATTGCATTGTAAACAATGTATGATGTGAATGAATATAGAATATGTTTGTTTTCCCAGTTTGGGTTTCCAGGGGAAAAATCTCTGTGTAATGTGTGTATTTGTCATTGTATCTTTTTTGTTCTTTTATTGAAGATCTGTTTGCGGTAAAATATTGTACAAGGTTAAAATCTACATCTCGAATCAAAGAATGAGTGAACACCCAGTTGAAAACGAGGTTGTACAGTGCATGAGGAATCCAAGTCGTCGTCGTACAAACTTGGTTGTACGCACAGAAAAGGGAAAACAACTAGAAACCCTGGGAACACTCCAAAAATGCCACTGATCAATTGTTTAATATGCGGATCTGTTGTTTAATTGATGAGAAGACCCACAAATCTAGCTTCGCTTGTTAGAAACTCTTAGATTGGCCTCCAAAATTGAAGATCAAAACCTAAATCAACAACTCGACCCTCTAAACAAGAAAATTGCTCTCTCTTAGTAAGAATGCAACCTTCCATAGTCAAAATCAACCTTCCAATTGTCAAAATGACTTGCCAAGCTTCAGAAAAAATGCCCTCAAGTAGAGAAATTAGTAGACTAGCAATGAAAAAAGACGGTTGTACAGGTACAAATGCCTCCCAGCATAGAAATCGACCTTATAGAAGACAAATTCACCCTCAAGTAGTCAGATCAACCCTCAAAACAAGCACACAGGGCCAGATTTACAAAACAATGGTGGCCATACAACAAAATAGTAAAATAACACAATCGTGCATTAAGAAAAATCATTTTGTATGGCCTTTGATTGGAGAGTGGGTTGGTTGGTTAGTTAATCAATGAAAAACCACACCCAACAAAAAATATTCCACTGCAAACGACCTCTTGTATCAAAAGATATTATCTTCGGAAGAAAAACTAGGTTCGGTAAAAAAAAAATTGGACTGGTAAAAAAAATTGGTTCGGTAAATGCCAAACCTAAAAATCTACCAAAAAATTAAAATAACCTAGGTTAGACGAGGCAAATTAATTTAAAAATTAGTAAACTGAAGCCGATTTTGACGAACTAATAGTCAATCTTGGATGAAAGCTATATTCCAAAGACAATGGTGAGTTCATATTTGTTTTTTAAATATACATAAATGTGAGAAATCTGAAAAACAAGGGTTAGGATTTTGAGAAAAAAAGTTCAATCTTGTAGCAAAATGCCCAAATCTAAAGAGAAGCCTAAATGGCTACTAGATTTGATGGAAAAACTACAAAATAAGGAGAGCCCAAATAAATATGAAGAAAATGTTATTGTTAAAAAAAATACCAAAGGAGGTAGAGTATTGTAACCTGCTCTAATACCATGCTAGAATATTGAGACATATGAATAAACATACAACAATATAAAACACCATAACCTTATTAGTCTATCCTCCTATCTATATAAAAACAACAAATAATCATAATAAAAAAGAGACAAGAGAAAAATAATACACCAGATATATGTGGTAAAACCCCAAAATTGGGAAACATCCACGGGAAGGTATTGTTTTCTTTATTCTTCAGAAATATCCAATCTTACACTCGAGAGCACCTCCACAAATGCTTTACCTTTTACAAAGATAATACTCTTTCATTGTATCTCGTGGGTCTCTCTTACCTTTATTATATACCAAGAGATATGGAGGAATTACAACCCAATAATACAGGTGGGATAAATGTAATTTCACCTCTTTATATAATAAATGATAACAAGAGTGGTTTACTCCATGATGATTGTGAGATAACTTTTTTACATAAGATTACAACTTCTTTCGACATAACACTAGACATTATTACCTTCCAAAGTAACACATTCCAACATCTATATCTTTTACAATTTCAAACATTTTAAGATCCTAACCTATAGTAGTTAGCTTACCAATTCCCATGCATGAAGGTTCATTTGGATCCTTGTACCAATGTTTAAGAGTATATTGTGAAAAGGCTCCTTGATTGTCAGATGGTATCCCTCTAACTCTTGCATTTGTGTTTGAACTTGTACCAGTCAACATTGCACCATAAAACATTAACTTTGCACAAATTCATGCTTGTGGGACATTCATCATCAATATGTGCACTCAACTCGTACACAATATGCCATTTTCTAATGGATTCATTCTATCATCATTGTTGACACTATCAATGTAGTCCCAAATTATAAAAATTAAGCCATTCTTATACAACTTTATATCATTCTTGACATTATTAGTGTAATCCCAAATTATAAAAATTAGGCCTTTCTTATACAACTTTATCATCATTGTGTTATGGATTATGCAACACAATCCCAACTTGTCTTTACTAGCCCACTTAGCCCAACCTCATTGGGCGTAGTGTATCTCTAGGTTGGCCAAGGGTCGTCCTTTATAAGGCATCTTAACAATGTTAAGTTTGTCACTTAGTTCAAAAAAACAATAAAAAAAAATTAAAAATGGATTGCATTGATATTCTAATAATTACATGACCATATCTATAATTAGTTTAATTATTTAATTGTTTATGTGGCATTGTTCAAAAAACTTGGGAACAATTGTGGTGTGTGATGAGTTTCACATTATTGATTAAGGTTGTACCTTTTATTAGTTTTAATTTTTGAATAATTATACCAGTGTAGATCCATCTTAACTCTGGATCTATCATGTGTCGAGAGGGATCAAATCCCTCGAGGTGCAAACCTCCTTTTAGAGTGAAAAACTTGAGTAAAGGTTTGCACCTCGAGGGATTTGATCCCTCTCAGTGCATTATAGATACGGATTTAAGATGGATATACGTTGGTTCCAGTCGCAGGCAAGAACGCGAAATTTTTAGATGATAATATTTATTTGTATTGATATGTTTAAGATGAACTTGATACTTTGAAATTTACATCATTATGAATCCAAATAATAACAAAGTAAACAAATTTAGTGATGAAGTTGTTGAATAATAACAAAATGGAATGGTTAAGATATTGAATAACATATATACTACATCATTTCATCATATCATTAAGAAGTGATATATATTGAATAGCTCATATATTACATAGTAATTAATCTCAATCTATCTTCTTCTGCTTTTCTCTTAGACACACAAGCACACTTTCCCATCTTTTTATATCGATCATATGGAAATGGAGGTTGAAATTGGAGGCCATGTAGAGCTTTAACTTGATATATTGCAGTAAAAGTGAGACCTTGAGGAATTTTAATCCTCCGGAGTTTTTCAAATTTTATATATCTTCATATTATAATGGTTTTAATACTAATAGATAAATCACACCTAACCAAACAAAGTATAGAACTTCAACATATATATCTGTTTTGAAATGGGTTTTCACTGAGTTATTTCTAAATTCATTTCACTTAATAATTTGCAGTATCTCACACATGAAATCAATATAAAGGATTAATTTCCTTCATACAATTTCTTCAATTAATCAATGCACTAATAGTGATATTGAAATCAATATAAAGGATTAATTTTGCTCGTATCAGTCGTAGTATTTTCACTGAAATCAATGCACCCTATTGTTTTATGTTATATCATTGTTAAAATGAATACAACTACTTGAATATGTTAAATCATTGTTCATTGTATGATCACTTAAATCAATGCACATTTTTTTTGCATTATGTCATTATTGAAATCAATGCAACTAATTGCTCTAAATTATTTATCATTGTGTCATCACTAAAATCAATGCATTGCATTGTTTTGCATTATGGCATTATTGAAATCATAACAACTATTTGCTCTAAATCATTTTTTATTGTACCATGTCTAAAATAAATACACCCTATTGTTTTGTGTTATATCAATGCTAAAATCATTTAGAATCCCTTATTTCTCTCAATCATTTATTTAATATCATTACTGAAATCAATATGCCCTATTATTTTGTGTTATATCATTACAGCCTGAGTGGACCTAATGGTTAAGAACATGTGCTTCCTCCTAAGAGGTCACAAGTTCAAATTCAGAGGGGGGTAGGGTATGTATGCCTCCGTAGACTTTACCAGTCAAATCGTTGGGCGGAGGGGGTCTCATACACCAATTTGGTGTCTGGCTTGGTCATGACCTTAAAAATAGATTATTGTTGTTGTTGTTGTTTTGTGTTATATCACTATCACTGAAATCAATGCACCCTATTGTTTCATGTTATATTTGTTAAAATAAATACAACTACTTGATTATGTTGAATCATTTTTCATTGTATCATCAGTTAAAATCAATGCATATTGTTTTGCATTATGTCAGTATTGAAATAAATGCAACTAATTGCTCTAAATCATTTATCATTGTGTCATCACTAAAATCAATGCATTGTATTCTTTTGCATTATGTCATTATTGAAATCATAGCAATTAATTGCTCCAAATCGTGTTTCATTATACCATCTCTAAAATAAATGCACCTTATTTTTTTGGGAGTAGGCTAACTCGGGAAAAATATTCTCTCCTGAGTGTCCTTACTCCGGTAGGTAGCTTTTTGGCGACCCCCCTTCATTTTGTGGCACTATCCCCCAGACGTTTCCAGCATTCCGTAGCGCGAGAGAATTGACGTAGCAATTAAATCGAGCTTAATTTCCATTAGCCGTCGCTAGAGAGACTTGAATTCAATGCAATTAAACCGAGCTACCAACCAAGCCAGCGCAGAAACAGGAGATCGAACAAGGAAGAAGCGCAACGCATAAGGGATACATTTTTCTTGTCTCAAACCTTACCAACTTTGTCGCTACTTTCAAAAGAATATCCATGCTCATTTCCATACAATGATATCACCAGATGAATCGTTGGATGGAAGTCCTGAGTCACTCACGACTATATCATGTGTTTCTTGACAAGCAAGTAACCGAGAAGGTAACGAAAACTTGGTGTTTATACATATATATTCATGACTTCGTAGATTTTAGGAGCGTCATTGTACAGTAAAGGGTATTGAGTGAATTGATAAGGTTTTTGTTTTTTTTTTAAACACATGCAGTATTAAGAATTTTTGTGGTAGACATGCTTATGATGTTTGTCGTTATTTAAAAACTTAATATTATGACTCCTATGCTACTTATTTTAGATCGGTAGAGTTTTTACAACAATATGTTAAGTTAAAGAGGTACCAATTTTAGATTCACAGTAACCTCCTCCAGTGTATCTTTCCCTTCCCACTCTCGTGTTTCCCTTATCCCAACTATTAATTTTTCCATATTAATCCTTCTCCTACTTTCTAATCAGAATCTGGTAAGTACAATGTATTTAGAAACACCCCACCAAGAAAGAGATTGTTCTGAATGTTGGGTGTTTTTTATCCCCGTCATCTAGGATCTCACATGAGAGCTCTCTGTAGAATTATCTTCTTACGCCATAAGGTTTTCATATTCCTCCACAACTGCTGGTTTTGTTGATCTTTCTGAGGTGCACATATGGTTAGCATTTAATGTTTACTGGAGGACACCGTGTGAATAATTAACCCAATAAAATAAGGATATTACCTATATCTCTTTTTTCCATTTCAAATGAGAAGAACCTAATAACAAAGTGTAGATTTGAGGAGCGTCATTGTAAAGTAAGAGGTATCGAGTGAATTGATAAGGTTTTTGTTTTTTTTTAAACGCATGCAGTATTAAAAATTTATGTGGTAGTCATGCTTCATATCTAAAAGTTTTCCACGCAAATACTATCAATGTCACTTCATGAAATTTTGAACAGGGATGTATGAAGACTAAACCCCACACCAAAAGTGATTTCCATTCGTTATGAATTCATTGCAATTAAACCGAGCTACCAACCAATCGTTGAGAATAACTAAGCCAGCGCAGAAGCAGGAGATCGGACTTTGAAGAAGCGCAGCGCAAAAGGGGTATTTTTTTCTTGTCTCGAACCTTACCAACAGAGCTCGTCGATTATCTGGTAAACTCATGTTCTCGAAATTTGAATTATGCTTATGCTTATAAATTCAGATAATGCTTATAAATGAGAAACGAATATAGAAATACGAATAAATTTCGCGTGAAATGATAGAGATATGAAATGCACTGAGAAATGATAGAGATAAGAATAAATTCCTATAAACAAGAGCACTTGTTTTTTGAAATATGTTTTTAGTATCACCATGTAGCAAGCGTGTCTGATCATTTTCAAGATGTTTTTCGTTCTCTATTATCAAGCGTGTCCTTCCCGGTCTAAAAATATTAGTATTCAATATAACCAGAATACAGTGGAATTTGGGCATCCTTAACCCTTTAATATTAGTTTATTTATTTTTCAAAGATTTGGTGTTGTTATATTGTGAAATATGAGCTTGAATGTAACTAAACTCGCCTTTAGGAGTGTGTTTCCTATATAGAATTTGGTATCTATATTGTCTACATTGGATTGCAACATATTTCTATTTATGTTTCGTGAGATCGGGCCAATTTTAATAGCCTATTAATGGTTTCATATATGAGTGAGATGTAATATGGATTGCAACATATTTCTGGTTTGACTTCGAGTAGGATGTCGAGAGCTATGGGATTGGTTGGTTATTGAGGTTATGTAATAAAAGTATGTGGTTATTTAATAATTTTTGTTTAGAAATATGGGGAATTTACCATTGCATTTACCATTTGCTTGCTTTTTTTTTATTTAAAATAGATATATTTTCATTTAACTTTGTTTGATTTACATTTACCATTTGCTTGAATTACAAGGACATATTGCAATAATTGGCATAATGGTTTGGAAGACAAAACATTCACATATCAAGAACCTCCATGTTCAAAGTTTATCAGACAAGCATATATTTTCAAGCCAAGACCTTGTTTGGAGTGATATACAACGTGAATATGGCACTATTGATCGCACTGCTCTGATACCATACAATAGGTTGGAAGACTTCATTATGGGAGAGCAAAACAACCTGGATGCACCATGTACATTTGTACGAAGATCGCATAGGAAGCGCTTTGGTGATGGTGAATCTTAAATGATGAGTCCAACATCCTTGAACTATGCATTGTTAGTATTTATCATGACCTCTTAATCCAATTTATATGTTCTTTCAATATGTATTGTTAAGTTCCAAAAATTATTATTGGTATTACTATTACATGTAATGATCTTTCTTTGAATGTTGGCTATTTTTTAGGTTCCAGTGTTGTTATGGCCCAAATGATCTTAGAGGACATCCACAACCACCGTTAAGAAAGTGAAATTTTGTCCAAAAAAGAGGATGTCAATGCAAATTTATAGCGAAGGAAGTGAATGATATGCCAAGGGTTGCGATTATCACCTATAATGAGTACCTACACGAGGATTGCAATGGTTGGCCATGCCATGGAAAATATGATAGATCTGGCGATCCAAAGTACTTAAGCACCCCCTGTCTTTCAAAGGAGATCCAATCAATGAAAAAGATACTATGTGGACTTGGTGTTCCAGTTGATACAATATTTGAATGTCATATCCTTGATGGGCTCTTTGGTTTCGTGATGGGTGCTAGAGACCTTAATTTATGTAGAAAATATGTCTCTAATATATTCAACCGCCATTTGAAATATAAGTATCAATTAGATCCCAAGGATTCTTTGAGTGTTAACAAGTGGTATCCACAAGAGAAAAAATCATTTTTTTTCTATCAGCGACCATAAGGGGAGGATGTACCATTCATAATTGGCATCCAAACATAATGGATCCTTGATATGATGGTCAAGTGTTCTCACAACAACATGTTGGCTTTGGATTCTACGTTTAACACAAAAAAATATGGGGTGAGTTTCATTATTTTTTTAATGTTTCTATTGAGTTCAATGTTTCATTCAATATAATCAGTACTCTAAAATTGAAAAGTTGATTATTGTATTGGTTTGTGTAGTACCAATTATACACAGTTCTTGCCTTCGATTCTCAATATAGCGGTGTTCCTGTTGCATGGGCAGTGTTTTCATGCAATAGAACATCAGATATAGCCCAATGGCTTAGAGCACTCCTAGATGCATGTAGGAAAAGATGCCCAAATTGGAAACTGAATGTTGTCATGACAGATGATGCATTAGCATAAATTAAAGCATTGAGGTGAGACAAATATTATGCATGTTATGAATGTATGAATTATCATTAGCACCTGTACACCTAAATTTGTGTTGTTAGTACATTTAATGATGAATATATTTGGTTGCTAAATGTTAAACATGTTCAATTATGTTAAGAACCAAATATCAATATAGCATAGAAAAACCTCAAAATAAGTACTCAACACTTGAAAAAGAGATAATTTCAGATAATAGACCTCTTCGAGGGGTCAACCTCCTTATTCACCACATAAATGTCCAAATACAAGATGATTCCAAATGAAAATGTCTCCTTAGTATATATAGGAGACTAGGAGGTACAATTACAATTAATAGACTCAAGCTCACATAAATAAAATAACATTACTAATGTAATATGCCCCAATTAAGGGGTAATGTGCCACTATTTAGGGATTAGCATGCCCCTCCCCATGAGACAAGTGTTGTCTGCAACACTTGAGTAACTCAGGATGCTTCTGTATAAAAGACTCATCTTCTCAAGTGGAATCTTCAACCGGTAGTTTCCTCCATTTAATGAGATACTCTGAAACGGATCTATTCCTCAACTAGTGAATTCTTGTGTCGGTGATGGATTCAGGCTCCAATATGATTTTTCCTTCCTCGTCAACTTCTGGAAATATAGTTTGAACTAGGATCTTGTCACCTATAACCTTATTTAAGCATGAAACATGGAAAACTGGGTGTACTCGTGAAGATGCAGGCAACTCCAATTTGTATTCCATAGTACCAATATGTTGCAACATCTTATAAGGGCCATAGTACTTTGGTGATAATTTGTTATCCTTCTTGGCTTGCTTGAGGGACATCTGTTTGTATGGTTGTAGTCTTAAAAACACCCAATCCCCTACTTCAAAACTTCTTTCGCTATGATGTTGATATGCGTGTTGTTTCATGTGATTTTATGCCATGGTCAAGTTGTCCTTTAAGATTTGGAGAACTTGTTGATGCTCGATGTGATCTTCCACTGTTTTAACCTTAGATTTTTCTTTTAGAGAATAAGTGATTGAAGGAGGTTGGTATCCATAGAGTGCCATAAATGGTGTCATTTTTGTTGCAGTATGAAAGGAAGTGTTATACCACCATTCTGCCAAGGGTAACCATTTGAACCATTGTGTTTGTTTATCAGAGACAAAGCAATGAAGGTAGCCTTCCAGACATTTTTTCACTATCTCGGTTTGTCCATCATAATGAGGATGATAGGATGAGTTATGAGCCAATTGAGTACACGAACAAGAAAAGAATTATGTCCAAAAATATTCAATGAAGATGGGATCTTTGTCACTTAAAATAATCTTTGGTCTTCCATGTAGCTTTTGAACTATCTCCATGAATGTGGTGGAAACTATACTGACTTTGAAGGGATGGGAGAGTGCAAAAAGTGTGTGTACTTGGTCAGTCTATCAACAATCACCGTGATGACACTCTTTCCTTCAGACTTCGGTAACCCTGTGATGAAATCCATGGAAACCTCCTCCCAGCGTTGAATTGGGATGTCTAATGGTTGTAAAAGACATGGGGTCTTAATTTTTTCCACCTTATTTTGTTGGCAAACCAAACATTCTGCCACAAACCTTTGAACATCAGTTTTAAGGCCATCCCAAAAAAAATCCTTCTTGACCCTATGGTAGGTTTTCAAAAATCCTGAGTGCCCTCCTACCGGAGAGGTGTGC